>CM032666.1:3274101-3284603 GCA_019095985.1 Streblospio benedicti
CAACATACTAAAAGTTCTCCAAAAATTCGAGCATGGGAACGTCACCAATTTTGAAGATAACTTTTATCGATTTAAAGTCATTTTCCATTAAAATGTGAAAAACTTCAGAAAGCCATAACTCAGTCAATTTTCATGAAAGATCAATGAAACTTGCATCTTTACCTAGGTTTTCAGGGTCAATCTTTCATATAAAATGGTTCTCAGTGATGTTGATTGACCCTTATACCATATCTAGGGGTACCCCTACCCTATATCTCTCATTATAACGCCGTCCTAATCGATAAACGAGCAGTCTTCCAATTTAATATCATTTGAACCAGCATGTTTGCACAACTTTACACATCATCGTCTTCTAACACTGGATCATTTGTCATATTGTCACAGTTGCCATCTTAACAATGTCCGCATGCACTGGTGCACTCTAGTCCATGCTTCCTGCAGGTACACCTAAGGGCATTGCATCGTCCCGAGCAGTTGCAGTGAATCATCTGAATAAAGTACATCTGGAGCAGGGCTTTTGTCTGTCATCACTGGAACAGGTTTGTCCCCTTCTACCCTCCATCCCCCACTCAGATGGATCCATTTCGTCACTACAGCCAATCCACTCCATAACCTGGTAGTAGGTCACAAGGAATGAAATTTACAAGCCAAGGTGGTTGGTGGGAGTCGTTCAGGTGTGAAAAAGTCTTGGCTCTTGCAACTTTCTTACACAGCATATTGTACCTGATAGATGTCGGGGAGTCTTTCTGATCTGCATTGAACAGTGCCACCATTGCCCTACAACCGTTGGCTTCCACAACATCCGGACTTTGCTTTGGAAGAGAGAAAGCTTTTGCACAGTCGTTGATGACATTTTCTCTCTTGGACGTGTTGATGATCCGTTTAACTGCTTTCCAATGCCGAATATCCTGACTTTCAATCCAGTGAAGGCATGCACAAATTACAAGTTTGTTCCGAGCACCTGCACTTGATCAGAGCATTTAACCCGCCTTGTCTGGCCAGACCCAGTATTGGCTACATGGTGGAGCAAGAGATCACGTGAAACCGTGGACTGGAACTTCTGATGTATTTCAGGGTTGTCATCTTTCAACACATACATCTTCTGGAGATAGAGACGAGCGGACTTCAGATAGTTGGGATGACCAGCGGCTGCGAATATTGGCAGGCAAGCTGAAATGGCACTGATATGCATCTCCCAAGACCCCATTCGATCAGCTGCAACAAGTGCCCTAGCAATACCTAGCATGTGCTGATAGTTTACCCACAGTTTGCTGGTTTTGGAGGTCCTTGCCAGTTCGTCCTTTTTCCGAGTTAGAGCGTCGTGAATTCTGTGAACACAATCTGATTCCAACACAGACTCCAAGTCACTTTTGCCAGTTTCCAACAATGTGTACAGTCTCTCAAGTTCATCCACGTGGTCCTGAAAACTAGGGTCATCCTCCACAATTGTAGCTACAATCTGACGTGTAAGACACTGATCCACCAGTAGGTGGCCACGGAACGCTCGTTGCACTGCCTTTCCACTCATCATGTGTAAGACGGCATTTTCACCATACACTGTCTCCATGATCTCCTTGAGTCCACTACCATCCATCAAAGTACCAATGGCACCCAGCACGTTCATGAAGGTATGGAAGCTGCCAAGTAATAGCACCACCTTCCTGATTGGACTATCATCTGCAACTGCATTCGCTATTTCAGACGCCTTCCAGAATAGTGGTTGATCGAAGGTAATGACAGTCGGCATGTTGTGTTTTGACAAAAGATTGCATAGGTAATCTAGGGTAGACAAGATACAGGTTTTGTCTCCTGGGTTCATGTCGATCATTGGGAGAAACTGTACCGAGGACTCTCCTGGATACTCACACTCCTTGTGCAGTAGATGCATCATGCCTTGCCAGCTTGGAGTGCTCTGGTGGAAACGAAACGACAATTCCCAGCAAATGTCCACTTTGCAATCAAAGACATCATGAGATGTGGTGTTTGGGAGAGACTGAAATTCAATGTTACGGATGACATGCTTTGCGAAGCGGTAATCTATGATATCAATATTCGTCATTTCGACATATTTTCAAGTCTAGGAAGCCATTTTCCCTGTCTAGGAATGCCGTGGGTAAGCTTGCTTCCCTGGTGTGATAGCGGCTATCATGAACACCCACTTCAAATGAACCCGTGAAATTCTTGGTACCCTTTTCCAACGTAATAATGTTATGTTCCAGGCAAATAACAGACAGTTCATGTGAGAGATAAAGTATTGTAAATGCTATTTCACACTATTATCATGATTGAAAACTTTCTTTTGTTTTTAAATGTTATAAAGATGAATGAAGATAGCAGAACTGTAGTCATAGTGATATGGATGGCTAAAGCTGCAAATAATATAATAATAAGAGAGAGCATTGGTATTTAAATAATTTAGACATATAGATTACATGTTCGAAACTAATGTTGGTGGTGGGCTGGAATTGGCAAGATTGTGGGGTAGGGTTCACCCAGAAATAGTATAAGGGGCTGTTCAACATCACTGAGAACCCTTTTCTATGAAAGATTGACCCTGAAAACCTAGGTAAATATGCAAGTGTCATTGATCTATCATGAAAATTGACTGAGTTATTGCTTTCTGAAGTTTTCACATTTTAATGGAAAATGACTCAAAATCGATAAAAGTCATCATCGAAATTGGTGACTTTCCCACGCTCAATTTTGGAGAACTTTTAGTATGTTGTAGACTAGACCCATCCTAACACAAAACCACCATAAAACAAACTTTTGCAATTTTTTGAGGTTGGGGCATTTGGCGCTATAGTATGCATTTATATAACGCAATTAACGTAATGTATAATGAATAAATGCTGGTTTACCACCGGTGTCCGGGGTTGAGGTGCTTTGCGCCTGCTGCGGCCCCATCCATTATGCTTGCCATGAGTAAATCTTTCAATCTCAATCGCTGCAACACAATTCATATACAATTCTTTCAAAAAAAATCTTACACAATTACAAACCTAACCCCTGGCCATCATAAAGAGAGGTTTGAGTTTCATTTGCCACAATCCTTAATTTACATTATATGTCCTAATACTGTGTTCAATATATCTACATTGATCAAGTTTATGCCGGTTGATACAGCTTACTCATACTTTTAGTCTACTGCTCACAAACAACATTCTCGACACAAGTAGGTGTGTTTTTTAAACTACTGAATATCATACATTTCCTGTTGTAATACAAAATTTCAATTTAAACACATGAACAATAAATGGCCACTGAATAACCCTACCTACCACTTAAGTTTGTGATGTCCTTCCAGCGTCAGTAAACGTAATGGATCCAGATCTGCAACGTTTCGACAGTAACAATTAATGAAAAGGCATCGACCACGATTTTGAGGAACCGGCAATCCTTGCTTTCGTTTTCTGATTAACACGATAACTACGGTGAATATGAATTTGGACCGAATGTTTTTATTTTGCATGAATCATGAAAGAAGTCACAGTCATCTATAATTCTTGAAAAAAAAATCGTGCCCGCACGAATAGTTTAGTCTTTGTCATAAATAAGTATGCACAACAGACAAAGTAAAACCAAAAGCACAAGCACCGACCATTTACCCACCTATTAATATCGAACAAGCAATATCACGAATATTTTAGAATAGAAACACTGTGCAGAACAGGGAAGATTTATGGGCGGGGTGGGGTGGCGTGCGGCCCCCCCCAACACACAAAACACATTTAAATGAACATCATTTTAGCATAACATAACCCCCAAAAAGGGGATGGTTCCCGGACTACTGAACTACTGATAAGCGCATTGCCGCCCCCAGACCACTCGCCACAGTTGCGCCCCCACCCCCACCCCACCCCCCCACGGCTCTGTGTATTCAGCAACTTTGAAAAAAAATGCATCAGCTGTTCCAGGGCAGTGGGCGCAGGGGGCACCGAGCCATTTGGGTAAGTTTAAACCTATGAAATCCTACCATGGGTTTAAACCTATATGTGCGCCCCATTTTCCGAAAACCTGAATCTGCCAGTGAATATTCCTTTGCACTGACAGGGCTGATCCCACCATGAATCAAACTGTGTAAAGCATTTTTGTCATATATGTTATGAAAACTGTTGAGATTCAGATAATGCAGCCTTCTTGATATTGTATTTCGTTTCCTTACTCTGCAATGAATATGATTTTTAACCGTCCATATACTAGTATTTGAAATAGTTTTCAAATCAATACGTTTCTTGTCAATCCTCATAAAAAATGACTTGTTGAAATTCATAACGCAATCAGTATTGAGAGAAAATTGCGCCTTGATGCAAGTCGTTATATGACGATCTCTGCTATATTTAGCCATTGCCAACTGCTGATCCCACATTTTGAACAGCATCAGCGATCTACAATCCTTTACTCGATACTAGTTGTCAAACTATAACTGCATGCAAACGAGAACACACACTGAGACAAAGGCTGATCCCATAGCAACTTGCTTGATAAGCAAATATCACACACTAGCATCGATCACCTACTGTCCAGTTCAAGCGCTACAACATTTCACGGCACAATACAGCCTACTCGACAAAGACTGCGGTCCTGGCTATATAATGAGAGACGTGCGAAAGCCACGTCGAGAAGCAGCAAGATCGGACAGCAGACGACATCGTGGCTTTCTCCCCCAGCGCTGCCGCCGCTATGTTGGCGACGGACTGGCGTTGGGTGCTGTCCCACACTAAAAAACAAACCATACGTGATTGATCGCTTACTTCGTAGACGTTCGGGGCTTTTGCGCCCCGGGCACCCACCCGGCCTTTGGTGATCCCCGCCACAGCAGCCCTGCCATCGCCCGCGAGGGTGCGAGGGGCCGGCGGGGGGAGCCGAGGGCCCCCGAGGCTCGGGCGCACCGTGGCCGGCTGAGTGGCGTTATCGTATCGTCTGCTCTCTGGTCGCGGGGCGTGCCGGGAAGGAGGGGGCTTTCGTGCAATAGCAGCAAACCGTCAGGCGTAGGTGGTGGGAGCCAGGCGTCTACGGGGAAAGTTTGAGACAATGACGGTGGCTTGCTTTTAGCGTGTGGATAGCGCCCGCCGCCAGTCTTGCCGCGGACGAGGCGAAGGAAGGTGGGAGAAGATGGCAGGAACTGCAATGGATACTGCACCCTCTGGTGCCCGGTTTGTGGATTGAGTGGAACCTTGTGGTGAGTGGTTTATTGTGCAGTGTTCGTGTGTTAATTTCCATGTGAAATGTGTGTGGATGCATGTAAGTATGCATACATAAAACCTTGGATCGAATGCAGTGATATGTATAAGCTGGCCAAGTATTATCTTGTTATAATTAAGTTTAAAGCACACTAATGTAAATAACATTGTAATAACTTGCCAGAGCTTCGTGTTGCTCATTTTGAAGTGTACATGTACTCGTTTCATAGTCTAGTGTTTAATGTGTCTAATAATCACAAATTGTATGTGTTCTTTCAGGTATGTAAACATTGGCAACAGCGCACCAACACAACAGAGCTCTATTGATCCGTTGATATGGACAACTGTGGAAACACTCCATGATAATATATCAATAGCCAAATACTTTGTACATGTATGAATAGTATAAATAGTATGCACAAAATTTGTAACGTTACTTTCTATTAATCCATACCCTGTTTTATGGTTATATTAGCACTAGATACTTAACCTAATTTGGATTTAACTTCATAATTGAGAGAACACAAAGTTTTGTACAAACATGTTCATTTGTCTCTTCAAGCTGTCATGACAAATCTGACCAACATGAGCTAGATGTTTCTACTAATAGAAATAAAATATTTTGAAACAGAAATATAGTTTATTTGTTGTTTATGGACTTGTATGCACACAAAATATATTAACCTCCCCCTGATACTGTCCGTAACAACCATTAGTTATTCGTTCTTTGTAGCATTTCCCATACCCGCGTTTTCCATGGTCAGGCTCGAGTAGGTACACTTTAATTATGATGTGAGAACAATAATAGTGGCCTCAAATCTATCAGTTGCTGGTTCCTACTTGTTGTTGCTTCAACCACTCAAACTGTTCTGCGGGCTGTTCCCGCTTCATGAACATGTTTACGAGTGCAGGACATACACATCTTCATAGTAGATGTAAATGACGTAGCAAATGTGGAAGAATCCGCGTGTGGGACGTACCTAGCTTAAGCCCGGGTCAATTGAGAGTTTAATTGGCCTAATTTTATTGGCGTGGATTCTACAATCCACCCACCCGGGCTGACCTACTCTAGCTTTGCTCACACTAGAAAGGATATTTTTACATTTATTTTTCTTGTGTAAAGCTACTTATCATTATATATATTATATATATGCTATGATATCATACGGCGTTGTAAAGGTGAGATTGTCATCAGTCCAATGGTACGTGATAAATAGTTTATTTTAGTGGTCTTTATACAATGAAAATAAGTTTCAGTTCTATTCAACGAATTTTAGGTCACCATTCGCTTAGGTTTTCAGGTTAAAATTTTAGGATTATGTTATTTCAATGTATTGGTGTAACACCATTTTGCATAAACAAAAGACACAGAATTATGAAAATAAATATATGCTTTGCAATCTTATATTAGCATATTTTAATCACACAAAAAGCAATTATTGCAACTTCATCCACTGCTATTTTGTGCATGAATATGTACATGAAACACTGACCTGTCAAATGTAGTTAACCTCTATATTGAGACACATTCTCTATTTAGACGACTTGATGACAGTTCTCTAAGTGATCTAGGTAAAGAGGTTCCACTGTACATATTGTTTTGTCACCAGTAAATGATTTGTATCATGCTCTGTAGATCGTTTTAGTTCATGTTACTTAAAAAGTCTAATGATTGACAACACTTTTGAATGCTGAATGAGAATATATTTTGATGGTGTTTTGTCCGTTTGACCCAAAGAGGCAATGATGGTATTGCCCACGAACCAAGAACTTTTCATACAAATAGATACAGCAACACTTCCGTATATATTTAGGACAACACTAGGTGCTGACCTCAAATGGTTTCATTATGTATTGATATGTATGATATGGTATGTATTGAGGTTATGTTTATCTCTTTATGAAGGTTTGGGACCATGAAAACAATAATCTAATTATAGAGGTGGTCTCAATAGTTCTAGGTGGTCCCACTGTGTGTGTTAACTTCATTGTTCACATTCTATCTAAATAATGTAGCAACCCATTTCAAATGTACATACTAGCAGGTGAAACTTACAAAAATCCAAATTAAGATTGAAAAGAATGATTGCATAGAGCGCTTCAGTCTAACGTGAATGGAGGACGTGATCAATCACACCCTTGGCCTCTTTACATCATCAGTGTGGTGCAAACTGTACGCAGGGAATTAGCTTTTCTGCTGGATCTGTACTAGTTTCTACGTGAGTGTCTAGTTTTTTCTGTGAGTGTACTAGTTCCTTCCGTGAGTGTACTAGTTCTTTCGCTGGATTTGTATTTATGTCTATTAAATCATCAGTTAAGTGTCAAATAGAGATCTAAACTTGTTGAAAATGTGCAGATATACTTAGATAAAATCCATTTATCCGATTCCTCAAAAGAAAATTCCAATTGTGTTGCTAATGCCTCACTGTTGTGAGGATGACTGATCTTGGCAAATGTTTTCCTTTTTTGCTTGTTTAATTATCCCTAAGCCAATGATAACTTTACAAGTTGTAGATTAATGATAATTACACCAGAAAAATCTATTTACACGTTGAAATATGCACTCATCATAATGATATTATAATAAAAATAAAATTCACTGTACAAGTTTTGCTGATGGCTGTACTAGTTTTTCTGCTGCACAACAGCTTTTATTTCCCAGCAAAAACACCACTTAACATCTTAATATATATGAATGAAATAAAAGAATTGATTGTGACATGCCTTGTTAATAAAAAAAACTTAATCCTAGTATATAAATTTTGTCATAGCAAACCACCTGAAAGGCCATTTTATTACATTTGGCAATTTTTCCTCATATAAAACAGGGAGACACAATCCCGTAACGTGAATTCAAGTTAACACCCCAGAGGACATTGATATAGATACCCTAGCATGTGACACCCTGATTTCCCCATGATATCCGTTTCTCCAAATACATAAACGTCCATATTCTGCGGTTCTTGTGGATATTCATGAGTTTAATCATGCTCAAACCACATGCGAGGTGTCATGTACACATGAATAATAGCAGTTTTAGCTATTTAAATTGGCAGTGGCGGAACCAGATTGTTACTAAAAATAGCTTTTTTTGAATATTTTTGAATATTTTTGTTTAACCATTGGTCCCCGGGGAGGCGCAACAATGCGTTGAGGCCAACGGCAAGGACCGTTGCGAAAAAGTCATTATACTGGGGCCGCCGGTACAAATGGGGCACCGCGGGTAGTCGTCGGCGCCAAAAAGCCACGCCGCGGCCACTTTTCCTGCCACTTCTCCTAAAAGGTCGCAGGGTGCCGTCGAAGCCCGTGCCGTCCGGTGGGTATTATTCCCTTTGATCTCGCCGCCACCGCCGGGCTTCGACGGCGGCTTTAAAGCACCGTGGGGCGGGGTTCGGCGGCGGCTCTAATGCACTGTTGTCAACATCGCTACGGCATGACCCCCGCATTTGTTGAAATTTATTTCAAATTAAAAAAAACACAAAAAAAAACAAAGAAAAACAACAGCTGTACCGCCGGTATACCCCCCCCGCGGTACACGTGCCGCCGACACGTATCTAATTGGGGGGTTAGTCACACGGAGCGAACAGGCAAGACAGAGGCTGCTACTGGGACG
Organism: Streblospio benedicti; assembly: GCA_019095985.1. Lineage (NCBI taxonomy): Eukaryota > Metazoa > Annelida > Polychaeta > Spionida > Spionidae > Streblospio > Streblospio benedicti. The sequence goes on from CM032666.1 coordinate 3,282,898, forward strand.
TAATAACTTTAAGGTAAGTAAATGATATACTCTCACTGCAGATGTAATTTTGTTTGGACTGTTTAAAGCTTATAAGCTAAATTCACATAACACATAACAACAACTTTTTAAAGCAGGTGTTAAAATGTAAAAATATATTATTTACTCTTGAAAATCGGTTTTTAAAAACTTCTAAATATTCATTCAAAGTCCTTACCAATAGGGACCTTTTGAATGCTAAAAGCACATATAGAATCTTTTTACGCAGAAGTAATAGTACCAGTGGTACATACCAACTCATAGTACTAAGTAGGGTAACCCATAGATTATCTACACCAAATGAGATTAAACAAATCCACATACCAGGTAAGAAATAATAATTTTTATCACATTAGAAATTACTTTTTTGTTTTGCCTAATGGGATCCGAGACCTCAACTGTCTTTAGAGCAGTTGACCGCAAGTTCACCTTAGGGTCAGGTATAATAATTCAGTTAACTTACAGCAGTTGACCTCAGTTGATCGCAAGTTTTAAATAGTTCAATAGTCCCATCAATTTGGCATTGGACACATTGCCACTTCATATTGCCCTGCTGTGACAATCTACCATTGTCAATTTAATTATAATATTAATATAAATTAATGTCATGTAAATTTTAATAATATACAGGATGCACTAAGTTATTTTTAATGGATTTCTGTAATCAGTACAACGCCATGCTGTCTAGTTTAAATGATATGTCGATTCATAAACTAAAATATTTATAAGTTCATGTCTATTTGACAGCATGACAAGCACATGTCATCTGTCAAAATATAAACAGATCAGTATACTCAATGCTGATTGGATGATCTTTATAGATCTTTAAATAGATCAATCCCATCATGCCTCAAATCTCTCTGACATCATCAGAGCATAGATATTAGCCAATCAGGCTGCGCCAATATAGGTCAACAGTGATTGACTGATCTTTAGAAGATCCATCTGATCCTTAAAAGATCAGCATATATAAGGCAAAATCACAAGAAACCAACAGTCTTCTAGTTGTCTTTGAGGTGAGAGCTTTGTCCCTTTTACCTTACAGACCAGGACTCATCCATTACTAATCTCAGCATCCAATCATCATTATTAATATCAATTATATTCATCTAAATAGTGACTTGTTTTTGTTTACATTTGTAAAATAGTATTTGTTTATGTTTTGAAATAAACATTATAAACAATATTGGTTATTTCAGTTGCAACATTTAATAAGTTTATCTGTCATATACCATCTTCCCAGGACCCATAAGATGGTAACTGACTATTACGTATTTGGGCCATTTTAATTATTTTTCTTCTCTATTTTTCTACTATAGTTTCAATACTGTTCGAAACATGACCATCGAATTGGCATAGTGGTTATATTGGAATAAAAGTGCTCAGAGAGCACATTGTTACCATATTAATATGTCGACTCATGGGCAATAGATCTCGAGCAATAGATATTTACTTTAGCCATGTTTAGAAAGTGCCTGCAATCTAATGCCAAGAACATAGATGTAGGATGAGTCACGCATCAAGTAAGACTTTTTTCTGCTTTGATTGCAAAGCAAACATCTTTATTGCCCATGGGTCAATGTTGCTCTAGCGACGCTGTGCTCTCTGAGCACTTTTGATCTAGTTCTACATTTCACCCATCAAATACTTTGATAACTCACAGCGTTCCCCTGCTGTTGGCAAACATC
>CM032666.1:3297895-3315996 GCA_019095985.1 Streblospio benedicti
TGAATACATATATAAGTTTATGGTCATATGTTTTATTTCAGAGGTACTCCCTTCATCATTCACCATCATATTTTCCTACCTTAATTTCCCCCTCTCTTTCATCCCCATTTTCACCCACCACATCGTACCACTCATATTACCTCATGCAATCACAAGCCACTATTCTACATCCCTCTGAACCTACTATCCAGGTTTTTAGAAAGGGGGGGGGGGCACTTCAGGGAATTCATGGGTTTTGCACGCGCAATCGATGGCGGACGTGTAAAAAAAACACCATGAAAATGAAGCATTTTGGCAGGGAAAAGGGGGGGACGTGTAAAAAAAACACATGAAAATGAAGCATTTTGGCAGGGAAAAGGGGGGCCCCCCCCCCCAGATCTGCCTATGTATTGGCCTCATATACTATCGTGGAATATAGGTTCTTAGAACAAAACTAACTTAATACACGCCTCTATATTTTATATGTTATAATGTTACATAATAGTTTATCATATAAATTGATAGACTCTTTTACAGCCCCCGCTGGCTTTCGGTGCAATAATTCATTTATAAAATACCCTATACATGTTAAAACTCAAGGCAAAAAATAATACCGTTTCTTGTTTCATTAATCGCCGGTGCATTCTATTCAGATTCAAACTCAGATATTTTATTTATAAAAATAACATTATACAAAAATTAAGTAAAAACATTACAATAAAAGCCATAAAAAATAATTATTGGGATAAATTAAATAATAATGAAAAGAAATGTGACTAAACAATACAATGAGATTGAAAAAGCCCTTTACATTCTAATGACTTCAATCTATTTGGAAGAGAGTTCCATAATTTTGCACCATTGTACACAAAAGAAGTGAGACCTAGGAAATTGACAGGGGGAATAACATAAGACATCAAACTATTTCCAGTGTTGTTGTGATGTACATCTTCGGTCTTTATCAAATCACATAAATATTTTGGCGATTTTCCATAGTATATATTATGCATCAAGTTTAGTGAGAGATAATTCACTCTGGACTCAACATCTAAAAATTTAACCTTCTTAAAATGTGAAGTAGTTAAATGAGTTCTACAATCAATACCTGTAATAAACCTAACACAATTTTATTTTGTGCTCTCTGTAGCTTGTTCTCTATACATTTAGTTAGACTTCTATAGTATACATTATATCCATAATCAAACCTAGATTGTAATAAAGACACACAAAGTAGTTTTCTTTCTGTAAATTTTATACATTTTTTTCTATACGTGAATTTTAAACCAGCATTTATACGTTTGACGATAGAGTTTCCCATAGTTTTACCAAACAAATCTTGGTCTATGATTGCACCTAAATACTTTACATTGGTTTTGGATTCAATATTGACATTATTGCAAGTAATATTTAGAGAGGCTACCTTTTTAAGTTTTCTTTATGAACCAAATACAATGCTTTCTGTTGTGCCAAGATGAAGAGCCAACTTATTAGCATCTAACCAATTCTTAATTTTATTCTATTCATCTGACAGTTTTGATTTACGTTTCTAATCACTTGACGCAGCTCATAACTTAACCATGGAAGACTATCTCTAGATTTGGATTGTCGATGGGGAAATTTTCAAATGTATTTATTTCATCTCTTGTTGGAACTATTATTCGTAAATCATGGATCAATTGTCATTCTTTATTGAGTACACCATTTGAATACTGAAAGTCCACAGTTGGGCGATAACATGATGATATTACACGTTTGCAAGAGAACCACACAAGCATAGATCCCAATCGACCAACAACTTATTGATCCCTCCCTTGGCTACACATACACAAGCCAAGACACACTCCAAGTATCGCCCACGTTGCTCAATTATCATGTTTATGATCCACTCTATAACGGGATTTCTTGTTAAAATGGTTTGAATTCCTTGGATTAACAGCTTGGCAGGTAAGATCTCTTTTATGTTAATGTACACAACAAACTCGTCGTGATCCATGTAGCATTGCTTTAACGCTTTTTGTTGTTTTATGTCTTTATTTCCTGGATATACATACACATGTAATAAAAAATAGAGTCCTATGAAATAGAAGTATTCCAGAAGTGTAAGCGCTTATGATACTAAATTTGGCCGTATGATAAATCGTACACAAATGCAATGAATACTTACGATATAAAGTTGCGGCACGAGGTCGCAGGTAAATTGGAAATTATGAAAATAAATGGATTCTATCACTACTGGACATATTTGTAGACCCTATGTATAAATCGTACACAAATTTACCGACGGCCGAATACTTACGATTACGTCCAGTCTTCAGTGCACGATTGGTGCGCCGAGAGCACACAATGGCAATCGCCCCAAAAAGGCATGAGTACTGACCTACTTTCCATAGGGGTGGGGGTGGCACTCGCCTCATTCTCGCCGCAAACTTGTCTCAAACTCGCCCGAAACCACCCTAGCCTCTCTCTTCTCAGGTTTGAGGCTTGTAGAGCCGAGAAAAGACGAGAAACGTTGACATATTACGACAAAAGTACAAAGTCCTTACACCATGGCAAAAGAGCAGTAAAATAGCAACTGGATTGCCCTTGGCGTCTTAATATTTGTAATCTGTTTACATTCACACAAGAAAATACTAGTGCTTATACACCAGTAGATAACATGTAGTGTCAGTCAACATGTTTTAAGTCCTTTTTGTTGATATTGCATTTGATATCAGTTCTCTCATCACAAACATTGTTTTTTTTTTCAACGATCTGATCTAGCAGGCTGAGAAATAGTGAAATAAAATGATTTATTGTTCAGTATGATAATGCGTGGTTAGCCTACAGAGGAACCTGTCCTTGTGGGTACCGCGCTTTTTAAGACAACGGCCGTAGGCCTATGTGAACACTTTATACTTTTTCCCAAAGTGTCCACATAAGACAAGTTTCAAGGTACTATTCATTGTAGATTGTTGCAACAAAACTCTGACACGGAAGCCTTGCTTGAAAGTGTTTATTCATAGAGTTTGAACAGTATTTCGTTTGTGTACAGCATAACTAATTAATTGATCGTTTGCAATTCCGATTAGATAATCACAGAAGCGTCCGGAATTGTCAAGTCAATGCTGTGGCGTGTGCAAAAGAAATGATGTTCAAACTCCCTGGCACGACCGTGTACTAGGGCATACATGTCGTATGCCGAGCGAGACATGTCAGGGTTAGAATATTCATATAGGCTTTGCCATTAAGCGTTTTCCCCCGTAGTATCATCTAACAAAAAAAATAGTTTCCGGTAACAATATTTACTCATTACTCATTCATCAGTGTTATATTTTTATTCTGCTAAAAAAAAGCAGGCCAACTGGGAAGTGTGCCCGTGTTCGTATTTCCATAACCAACCTACGCCTGCTGTCCACATAAAACTGGGTTTGGCCATCAGAGATTCTCGGCGACGGGATCACGTTTCATTCACTTTTAGCACTTTTCACCCCGGTCTGCTGTCCCAGTTATCAATGCCACGGTCGAGAAGGCTTGTGGAGACGGTTCGTATCGCATTTTAGCTATTGCATAATCCATTTGTATGTAGGCCTACTTACGTTAAACCATGTTACCGATGTCCCCAGTCAATTATGTCAATCTAGTTTGCATGCATGTGTTTGAAAAAGAGTGTATGTATTCGTTCATTAAACTATGTGTTGTTGTTTTGTTTTTTTTAAATCGTCTCTCTCTTACTTCTATGGCAAGCAAGTTCCTACTATGTATTGACATAGCTGAAGACGGGTTTTACAACTCTAAGTTTCCATTTGACTATATCAAGTGGCCCTAACGGGACTCGAACTCACGACCCCAAGGTTGCGAAACCAGAATGATACCATCATCCTAAGCAGCTTCCTTAGGTAGGATTCGACCCCACAACGTCTGGGTTGAGATGATAACCGACCAAGTATGTAAGCTGGGGGTAACAGAGACAACGGTGAGGACTGTGTATACAGTTTAGTGAGAGTTAAGATTTGGGTATTTAATTCATTGAGAATTGACATTTGACCTTTCAATTCATTGAGATCAATTTATTGAGATTTGAGAAAAGGGCTGTTGCATTGATATTTGTAACATTAATTCATTGAGATTTTGAGATCAGGGGGGGCGGTATATACCCCCCTCTTCATTATGCAGTGTCACTCAATTATTACTGAACTCGTTTTCCGTCATACAACCCCCTCATGTTGGCATATTTGATCACTCCTTAAGCTCCTCCCCAAGGCCTTGGCCTCGTTAGCCCACATCGCCACCTGTGATCTACCGCCCGTGATCACAGATAGGCCCAGGTGGCGGGCGTCATAGACATACAGATGAGGCGAGAGCAAGTACTTGTGCACTCTATAATAAGGAACACACGCAACGTCTTGATGCTACGGCAGGGTGGAGGTTTGCTATGATTCTAACTCTTCTTAGAGGAATGTCGTGGATATCCTGTGATTTGAATTTAGGATAGGCTGAGTGTTGATATAGTCTAAAATTCTTAGAGTAAAAATCTTAGAGTATAGTGGCATGGGTATGTTCAGGGGCAGGATCCACACGCGTCACCTTTACACCAAAGTATTTCATTTTCAAGTTAGTATCCTCTATCAATGGCAGGTATGAATCCCACCCCCACCCCCACTTCCATCTGCCAGTGGCTTTCTTTCTATGTCGATAAATACATACGTAATAGTGTTACCCACAACCTATGATATGGGTCGACCATGCAAAGTGGGACAAGTAGTTGAAGATGGAAAAACTAACAAGTGTGACTTCCTCCTCTGACAAAGCCATAATTTCCCGCGGTAACCACTTGGATAAAAGGATAAAATTTTGATTATTCCTTGCACCAAATTTTTAATTTACTGCAATATGAAGATTTAAAATTTTACACAATTCAAACATAAGTAAGTCATTATTTCAAACATTATGTTTGCTAAATTTGTTCCGCAATGACAGAGACAATTTTTCCCCAAATAAACCAATCTCCCGCGCTGGATATCAGATAACCTGATCGTTATGAGTCTGTTTGTATCCAGCCGAAATTACATGACAAATTATTTGAAATGGGTGTACAAAACCTAACATAGGTTGCACAAATAAGTACCATGCCCATATATTCATGTTTGACACTTTTTCACAAAGTACCGGCGGAACGGTTTATCTATGGGCATGAGGCAGGCATAGTTCTTCTATGTGAGCTTCATAATATTAATAAAGATTTTAAAATTTGTTACTTTTACAGGTTAAAGTCAGTAAAAAAAAAATGGCCGTGTAGCAGGGTCTCTATTTTAAGACATGTAATGTCCAATGTACTGAAACTCTAAATCATTCTTGTTTAGTTTCTTTTTCAAAAATGAAGAGGTCAATTTGAATCATCAATGGGACCCCTCAGTTTCATGACATTGCTAGAACTAGTAGGTAACTACTAGCCCCCTGTGTGACTACCTAACCATTAGTTGGGTGAGCAGAACAAAATGGTGATATGACTACCGGTGCCTTTAACCTGTGGCCGGGTAGAACTTGGTGGATAACGACCACTCTAATAGATTCCCCTCCCCCACCAGTAGCGATGGAGCCAGCAAACGGCGGTGGCGGCAGTGAGCCCGCGTACCGAGCGTGGAGCGACCGAGCCGAGGACTACGCGTGGCCGTGGCTTGACGGGGAGGCGGACGGCGGCGGCGACGGCGGGCGGGTAGACTACGTGCTTCGCGGTCGCAGCGAGCACCTGCCTGCGTGGCGCTCCAGCGTGGTGCGCGTCTTCCTCTCCAGCACGTTTACAGGTACGACTCTCACGTGGCGCCGGCGGCCATCTTGAATCCTGAACAAGTTTGACTATCGCCGGGGGTCACCTTTTCCACCACTCAGTTTCACTAGGGGTTATGATATCAACATTCCAGCCAGTTTCACTAAAGGAGGTTCAATCTCGAGGTTCAATATCGAGCTCTCTTTTCATGTGATTTTGCATTGTTGAGCCATAAAAAAAAACATAGAAGGTAAATATAAGTTGTAGAAAATCTTGTTTTCAGTACAGTATCACATAGAATAATACCCCTTGGATAATACCCCATTGTTTTCATCCGGTTGTTTCACCACTGTGACCAGGAGTATCATTTTCATAGTTTTACTGCTTTCACTAAGGGGTATGATTTTGGACCTTCAGTGGCACCCCCCCCCCCCCTTACCAATTCACCCCTGAAGTACCTCCCCCCAGACTACCGCTTGAAAGCCGAATTTACACCTACACGCATTTAATGGTGTCGCAATTCGTGGCAAATTGTCGTGATTCGGGTCAAAGGGCCCCATTTTGACTCACAGCCCGGGGCCCCATTAAGAGCATTGTCACATTTGGCGGCCGACGTGAAGGCTGGTAGATCGGCGGGTTTAGTTATATTCTGACATCTTTGGGATATCCGTGGACAAACTCAAAAAAGATAAGTTTAGGACGTCGATCGTTCGATGGGGAACGGATGCAACGTTCCCAAAACATGTATACATGGCAACCACGGTCATCTGCCGGAAATCGGGCGGTAAATGAGACCAAGGCATCAGTTCACACATCCATGTATCTTTCATTTAACGTTTATTATCGGCGTGGCATCCGTAGGATATCTCCCGATGATCGGGGAATGTACTACAAATGGCCACGTATTTTACCCACGGATAACTGTTGTCATGAAACATGACTCGATGAGGATGAGTGGCAGATATGGGGCATTGGTAGCATAGGTATATATCGATCATTATTAACTCCTACTGAAAGTCACCGATGCCCTACGATACATCAGTGACATATTCCTGCCGGTGGCCGTGGGGTTATTTTTAGCGAAGTCATATATTGTTAAAACTCACATCGGCCACACATCCTTTAGCAATCTGATACATAATGTGGCTGGGCTATTAACCTTAATCGGGCACTGATCATTAATGTATATGGACCAAACAAATTTTTCAACTAGATCAAAAGTACTCAGAGAACACAGCGTCGCTAGAACAACTTTGACTCATGGGCAATAAAGATATCTACTTTAACTAATCATTTGACTTGATGAACAATGGATGTTTATAACACATTTAATTTCAAAGTGGTCTTTACTGTGCATGAGTTAATGTTCTAGCAACCCTGTGCTCTCTGAGCATATGACACATGTATTTTCATGTGATTAAACACTTTTAGTAATTTCAAAGCGAACATAGCTATACTTCCATATTTATACATCTATACTTCACACGAATCAACGTTATTCTAGCAATGCTGTGCTCTCTTAGCCCTTTCTATTTAGTGAGCAAAAGGCCAAAATTCAACATAGGCGCCATTCACGTAAATGTATCAAATACGGCGGCCATGTTTCAAACTGTATTGAAACTATTACGCATAATGCCGAAATTGACCGCAAATGGCTTTCTAGGAGGAAAATTTTATTTGGCAAAGTGCCAAAAGTGGATACTGATTATGGGCACTAGTTAAGCAGTTTGCTAAATTTGGAGCTCACGGTTTAAGACTATTGAGACTATTGAAGTGAAAGCCAAGTGAATTACCTAAAATGAATTTCTAGAAATCACATTTAAATTGGCAAAGTGCCAAAATTGGACACGTGGGGTGGCCTCGAGGCATGTAAATATTGTACCAAGTTTAAAGATATTGTAGAAAATGTCCAAAATGGACCATAAATGGCCATTAATTGTGGTTAGCAAACTTTAATTGGCAAAGTGCCCAAAATCAAATCACTTGTCGCGTCATACCTCATGGTTGTGTAAAGTTTGAACAAAATTGGTTCATCGATAAACACTAGGTTGTCCAGATACATAGATACATAGATACATAGATGCATACATTGCACACACGCGCGCACGCATGCAAAAACAACTCAAGGCTTTGTGTGGGTTGGAAGTTGTGGGGGGGGGGGGGGGAGTGCATTTGAATGTTTGAATGGAGGGAAGTTATCTACACATGTGTTATGTAACTTAAGAGTCAGTCCCGGTGCCACAATGCCTATGTGCATATCTATGTCTGTAGCGCTAGTCTACTGACCTAGAAAGAGTGGCTGTAATTTTTTTATTGTCAATTTTTTGTTGCCGGTGCAAGCCAAGGCTGAAATAGAGTTACCGTATGTACATAGCCAACGAACAGTACTTGACCAAAAATAGACATAAACAGTAGCGTTCCAGGTCGCTTCACTCTATTAATATGCGTGCATTTCAATTACGTTTGCCTCGTTGATTAAGTGGATACTGCTATTCTAAGTGCTGTGAATTCTGGGCCGACTTTCCTCAGTTGCAAGCAGAGATATTGAAAAACGTGCGTGTGTGCATTACTATGGATGTCAAAAATATGGATAATTTCCTCAACTTCCGCAAACTCCGTGGTGTAAAATTGTACAGGTCGGCGAGGCCGAATGACCTCACAGCTGATGATGTTGCACATCTCAAGTCACTGGGGATAAAGCACATTATTGATCTACGCAAGCAAAAAGACGTCAGCGCAGTGGATGGACCCGTGGCAGACGCATTTACCAAGTGTCACGTTACATGCAAGAACGGTGAATTAAAGCTGGCTTTGGAAAATGGTGACCCTATTGGGATCGAGTCCATACGCGATGGCAATTTCCATTTCCGCATGGACATGGATGAGCGGAAAATGTTCAGCTACGGTGTTGAAAATCACCCTTCCTGGTACATTAGATACAAGGCTAAGTTTTCCAAGTATTACGATCACTGGTTCAACACTAATTACTACTTAACTACCTGTGTAAACGCTCTGTTCACCAACGATCTCCGCCAGACGCTAATATTGCTGACAGAAGTGTTCAGGGAACAGATGTTAACAGGTATTCCATATTTATATGTACGTTATTATTACTATTACCTTTTTTCATTCATTGCTTAGCGCATGTGAGAACTTTAACACCACTTACAATTGCATTTGTAACACTAATATAACTAAATTTTGTAACGTTTGTAACATTGCAAGTATAGCATATAACTGAATGAAGACTATACCTGGATATTTATGAACACAGACGTTTCATATTTCGCATCCATGCGATATAGTCACATAGGCAGATCCAGCGGGTGCGGGTGCCCCCCTTTTCCCACCAAAATATTTTATAGGGTTTTTGATGAAATCCTTAAGTGCGCCCCCCCGTTTCCTTAAGTGCGCCCCCCCTTTTCCAAAAACCTGGATCTGCCTATGTAGTCATCACACCTACAGTCCTACACACAAGTCTACATGGCTGAAGAAATGTGGCGAATATTATATGAAATTGTGAATTATGAGACTTCTGTGCCAGTGTTAAATATGCAAAAGTGAAGTGTAGTCTTTGATTGTTTCTTATCCATAAACCCAAATGTCCAATCTTCATAATGTTGCCAATATCTCTGCTGCAGTGTTGAAGTTGCTCTCCACGCCCGACTTGGGGACCACCATGGTGTGCTGCTTGATCGGGCGGGACCGGACGGGCCTGGTGTCTGCCATGGTGGAGCACTGCATGGGCTGGGACCAGCACAGTATTGGGCAAGACTTTGAGCAGACTGCGGTACTCTTTCTCTCTCTCTCTCTCTCTCTCTCTATATATATATATATATACTGTATAGTACTTTCATGCACAGCTAGTCTACATCAGTGATGTGCTGAAAATACAGTAGAGCCTCGTTATTGCTCGATATTGCTTATCCCGGGGTTGGTTTATTTCACCTCGCCTCTATTTTGGACAGATAACAGCTGGTTATCTTGGGTGCTAAAGTAGTGGTTATTATCTGCAGCATTTTATAATACTTTCATCTAGAATCTATATATTCAAGATAACAAGTTTCTACTGTACATATATGTGAAATTAAATGAATGTGTATTTAGTACCACATTAATAGTCCAAGTTAAAACTTTGCTCAGTTTAAATGCAACTACAAACATCTCATTCTCCTCTCTTCACAGGTGGAATTGAAAACTCCTCGTCTTAATGAACTGCTGCTTTCTCAAATCTCGCTGTACCATGTGGACACGACAATCCTACACCCGTCCGTGTTCACTGCCTCGGCAGACGACATCCACGGCTTGATGGCCTACCTCACCCAGAGGTTCGCCACCTTATTACGCGAGAACCTTTAATTGGAACACCAACTCTAACACGACCATTAAGATTTTTATTTGTCACAGGTTTTTTTTTATAAGGGGAATGTGAACCACCAATAACAAGACCACTTTTCTATTGAGGCCATTTGTCATCGGCTATTGTGGGTGGCCCTAATAGAGGTTCAAGTGTACAGACGTGGTTACAAATACATGTATGCATGCTGTAATGGCTGCTTTAAAAGTTTACATGAGTTTTCTAGAATTATTGCAGTAATATGTAAGAAGTAGGGGTCGCGAATGGTTTTGTGGCTTTTGAACAGTTCAACATGTATGAGCTGGGTTTTTTATTACATGTTAAACATGCTGCTTGTTTCCTTGCACATAAATTGTTACAACATACAATAAATTGTACATTAATAATTTGAATAGATTAATTGGATTTTTTTATCATGTTTACCCTACTGTCATGACAAGTAAAAACTAATCACCACAGTAAAATTATGATGGATGAAATAACCAATTAAATAAGTTTTATAAAACCAATTAGTCTGTTACAACATGTAAATTCATATTTTTCTTATTTACTGAATTTTTTTCAGATACGGATCTGTAGATGCATTTCTTGATGCCATCGGATTTGATGAATCCTCGAGAGAAATGCTTCGCGTGTCCTTGCTTGATGTTCAAGACACATTAAAATGATTCCTTGTGGAATTGTGTATGTGAAGTGAAAGCCTGGAATGAAAGATACACTTTGTCTAACAGTCATGCAATTTAATTTTTCTTTCTGATAACATACACATAAGTCATGCATAGACAATACAATAAATACACTGTATTCGGTTATGAATTTAGAGAACTAATTGATGTAGACAAAGATGTGTGTACTACGGATAACTCTGATATTGACTGGGATAAATCTGCCGCTGAGATTTTAAAAGAAAAGGAAGACCCTAGTGTGGATGAGGATGATAATGATGAAGATGCCATTGAGGAAAGTGCAAAGACAATGAGCAAATCAGAAGCTAATGATATGATTTTCAATCTGAAAGAAAATGCAAAGCAGATTGGATCAAAAAAAAAATAATTTATTACAAAGGCTGAAGATGAAATTAATGCTTCAGCATTTAAATATCCCAAACAGACTGAAATTTCAGAATTTTTTAAAAAGCGGTAGCAAACACCATCTGAAATGGCCATTACAATGTGATAAATACCTAATGTGATGCCAGATTTTTATTCTATTCCCATGTAATTACTTTTGTAGGCTACATATATTATATACAGTAATTGATGATGTAGATATAGTAAATAAAAAAATAAATCAAATTCATATAAATAGTGTGTTTTGTGTCATTAGTCTTACATAAAGCAATGCAAACTTTAGCTTTAAGATCGAAAACAAGTCGAAATTGGAAGCTGTATTAAGTGACCACCTGTCAAATGTGACTTTTTTGGCCATCCCAATGAGAGGTCACTTAAAACAGGTTTGACTGTATGTACAATATTCATAATTTTCTTGAAATTTTTTTTAAGTTAATGTGAAAGTAAAACCCTTATGTACATCTTAATTAAATTACATGTTAGGTAATATCCAATGAGCAAACATAAATGTCAAATTCAATGAACTACAAGTTTAGCAAATGTTACTTAGAGATGTGGGGTGGGACAATTGTATTATATCAATTGTATAATATTAATTGTATATATTAATTGTATTATATCATTGTCACCATTGAGCTAGTCAATTAACTCCCTGCACATCTTGATGTCCAGTACGTCCTGCGCTCGCACTTTCCTATGTTGTTGCGTTATGACGCCGTTACTTCCCTATTACCATGTTGATGGGACACCTACTGTTGATGGAGAAATATTATAAACATGTATTTTTAAATACATTGTAGCTGTTAAGAACCATTAACCATTAATGTCCCATTTTTAAAGCCTTCCCCTGAAAATCTTGATGTAAATAGTCCTGATCCCAGTCTGGCTCTCATGAGTTTTTTAATCATTGGCAAAATTTATTGATATTTGATCCTTCCCGACATTAACAATGCTTTAAACAATCATGGCCTGTACCTATTTAACGTGCTAGGTAAACAGTGTGAACCTGTGAGGGGTAATTGCTCAACACCCATATCCAGACCCGCACCGTTTTGGTCACGAATCCAACAACCCTAACGATGCCACGAGCACAACGCGCTTAACATCCTCCCACCCCCCTTCTCATAGTTTCTGAATCACAAAGTATCCTTCCCGACATTAACTGAAATATGGCTACTGCTGAAGAGGCTAGGACAATATCCCGGCACCGTTTTTCGGACCTCGGGAATTCCATCCGGTTCTATCCCAAACCAAAGGTGAGGTTGTCGCATCACTGCGTTGTTTACATTGATAACTGCCACTGCAGACTGTCGAAGTAGAACCTCCCTATTAAGACCACTCTAGATTCTGCCCTCAAGGGGTCTCTTTATGGAAGTTCTTGGTGGTCTCAATATAGGAAGGCCATCTTACGATTAAAGTGAGTTATTGATGCTCTCTAGGAAGGCCGTCTTTTTATTGAGGATCTAATTCTTGGTGATCTCTTTATGAAGGCTTGGGACTTGTGAGAATGGTCTTATTTGTATTAAATAGTGGAACATGGAACATGATAAAAAAATAGTGGAACATGGAACATAGGGGTAAAAAAAATAGTGGAACATGGTTTATAGTCACATGATTCCCAGTTCTTTCCAGCTTTTGTTGCGATGTTTCCATTTTACGACTTTTTGTTAAATGAGAGAGGTTTTGAACGCACTACATTGTATTGCATGTCGGTCAATATGATATCCTTACATTCATATTGAATCCTCCAGCCATTTGATCAGTTCTTCTTTAGCTGAGTGAATAGGCAGTTAGACAATGTGGGTTCACCTGTCGGCTCTGTTTTGTGGGTGTTGACAACTATTTAAATAGTTGCACACAAGTCTGTGGCACCCAGTGTGCAACCTGTTGAAAGAGTAAGTGAGCGATTGTGTGAAACCCACCATAAGTGTGCCAATGACCTGGTGTAAAATGTAAAGTCCAAGACTTGGATCACAACCATGAACCACCACATTTACATTTATATCTACCTGACTAAAACCTCTAATATAAAAGTTTGCAACAGTTACCTTTTTCCTCAACATTTTTACACTGCCCAAATTGGCACATATACACTCCAGTACTGCATGTGAACGCTCAGTAAGTCCTTTCCCCTATGAGTATCCATATTTATAATGGCTTTGCACAAAGGATCCTGGGTGGTAGAATAATGCTTTGAAGGTTCAGACTCATCCTCAATGTTTTAAATATGTATATGTTTGAAATTACAGAAGTTTTATATAATAAAAATTGATGCAGAAAATGGCTCAGATTGCACATGTGAGCACAATAAAATTTCAAAATTTCCTTGGGGGAGCATGCCCCCAGACCCCCTACCATAGCACATTTATCACCATTGTTTGCGCTTCTTAACCCTCCCCTCACTCACAACCTGGGGGGGCCCCATAAATGCATATTGACAAAATTGTTGACAGATTTCAGTCTACATATCCATAATGTGGATCCGAACAGTGATTTACAAAGATCAATTGTGTCACTTCATATGAAGCAAAATCCGTGTTTTTGTTTCGTTCCATGAGTTCTACATAGGCTGAAAGCTATCTCTTCATATATCCTCCTATATCCTCCCTCTCCCCATCTGCCGTTTCCAGTTGCTATATGCTCCCCGCAAATGTGAACCCATCCTTACAAAAAAGCTTCTTACGCCCTTGGTTATGATAAAAGAAATCACTACAGTGTCATCAATACAAGAAACATTGATCATCGCTGAAAGTGATACTGATACTGGTAGAGGCTACAGATGTAGAGTGTTTTTACTGGCTTCTGGTGATTTCTCTGGTACCTAACAAGTACTGCTACATCAGATAAGAATATCAAAAAGGTTAGAAAATAGTTCTCTATACTTCCACATAGCCACACGAATGTTCATTTATGCATCAAAGAATTGACACTAATCACTACATTACCCATTGGTCCGTTCGGACCTGTAGTATACTTTTTGTCATATATTTTTATCCGCTTGTTTTTTCTTCTTTTCCTATTTAGAAGTTATGACCCTATATCTTGCCTTTATCAGGACTGAAGATTTTTTGATTTGGTTAAATATTAGGACTTCCATAGAAAATATTTGATTCGGGTACACATATAATAAAGAATTCCTGATAAATGTGTTCAAAATTGTTTTCTTGGGATCATTTTCATAGTGGAACATGGAACATGAGAAATTATAGTGGAACATGGAACATAGGGGCAAAAACATAGTGGAACATGGAACATAGGGGTAAAAAATAGTGGAACATGGAACTCAGGACCCTGTGTCATTTAAACTAGATTTTCAATCGCTATTAAATTTTGTTTGATTTTTGTCTATCAATTATTTTGTGACTATTTAATTTTGCGGTTTGGGGGCCTTCTGAGCCTACTAATCATTGGCTATTAATGTTTGCTGACTATTTAATTTTGCATTTTTACACCACCCGCGAAATTCGCAAATTAAATCGTGCACAAACATTTCTAGTTTTACAGTATGTTGAGTCTTGATCGTTGGAGGGTTACGTATTTATGCTAGATGTATCAACGTTCATTTCCATGATGGAGACAAGGAAGTCTATAGATCTGTAACTATCATTTGTAACATGCTGTTCTTGACTTATAAGTTGTATTCATTTCCATTGTGTAAACTATTATATTGGCAATAGTAAGTGGAATAGCATACTGTTAGATATATTATTTTCATCTTTCACAACACACAATAATTTATAACTGTATGACAGTTTCGTCTGCTTCTGCAGACATTTTCAAAAACACTACTGCGCATGTCAGATCATGGTTTACGACCGCCGTCCCCGCCTGCGGCAAGCACTGGGTCGTAGACTCTCGCAAGCTGGTGGGCCCCCTCATCTCTGTTCATGGTCTGACTTTGCATCCGGATGTGAACAGCTTCCTTGATTGCTCTAGTCCTACCATCAATCTCTCTGTCTAGAACTGTCACCCCATTCCAATCAATCTTGTGATTTTCTTTATTGACGTGATCTGTGATGGCACTTTTGTTGAATTTTGTAGCAGACTCTCTTTTGGCAGCTCTGGTGAAATTCAACTTTCCATGTTGTTCAACGTCTTTCTGATGTTTCTTTATTCTAATGCCCAGCTTTCTTCCTGTTTCCCCGATGTAATATTTCTTACAAGATCCACAAGGAATCTTATACACCACTTCACATTTCTCACTCATCTCTACTTTATCTTTTGGGTGCACCAACAAGTTCCTGATTTTCTGAATGGGCTTTACAGCAGTTGCCACCTTATGTTTATTCAAGATTCTGATTTTCTGAATGGGCTTTACAGCAGTTGCCACCTTATGTTTATTCAAGATTCTTGTAATTCCTTCAGTGACACCCTTTACATATGGTAGAATCACTAGGCCTTTTGATTTCACTTGGTCTTGATCTTTCTTTCTCTTCTCTTTCTTTCTCTCCATCTTCTCAGCTGTTTGTTTCTTTACCTTCTTAAACGGTTACAGCGGCCGTAAACCATGATCTGACTTGCGCAGTAGTGTTTTTGAAAATGTCTGCTGAAGCAGACGAAACGGTCAAACAGTTATAAATTATTGTGTGTTGTGAAAGATGAAAATAATATATCTAATTAATTACCAACACGATGAACTCATTTAAGGATATAGCATACTGTTGTTACCAGGTGGTGGACATGCGATGGGGAGTGCGTAATGACGCGAGCGTGGATCACAGCACGAGTGCCTTGTGTATGAAGGAAATCGACGCCTGCCAGGAGCTGAGCATGGCTACGGCGTTTGTGGTGAGTATAGAGCAGTGTTGTAGTGAAAGACAATTTCACTATAACTACTAAATTTGGATATAAAACTACAGAAAGACGCCTGGGGTCAGGAATAAGTTGGACTTCCTAACGAAATCTGCCTCATGTGGACACCTTCTGGAGAAGTGAAAAGTCTCCAATTAAGACTGGTGTGCATAATAAGGAGAGGTTCACTCATAAATGATATATAGGGAAATGTAGAAGAAAAAAATGCCCACGTAACACAGCTTTCCTGAAAAGAGAGGTTTACTTCTTAAAATCAATGATAGGGTAATGTAGAAAACATGTCCACATAAGACAGGTTTTAAATGTAACCCTTTAATAGTGCAACAATTGTGAATTGTTTTTTCCTGACTTTCATGAAAGACTCTTCTTGGGGACCGTTATGGCTTCCGCCCCCTCCCTGCGACTGTCCCGCAGACAGAGATGAAGGCGATTCTTGATGCTTTGGAATGGTCTGATGAAGTTGAAAACAGCATCGATGATATTGAGTTCCTAAAACAATGGTAAACTGGTGTTTCTATGTTATATATAAGATTTTTGATTGACCATAAACCAAGATAAACTATTAGTGTATAAGAATGAGAATACAAAGAATATGATTAGTTACCAATAGGAACCTGTACTGGACATTTTTCGATGTTGCTTCAATAACTTCATCGGGCCATAAACCTTTTAACACAATCAAGTCCATGCTCCCTTCTCTGAAGGATGAATCTCCGGATAGTTCTAAGTGTGAAATCATCTACAAAGTCAAGTGCCCTCAGTGCCAATAAAAGTACTTTGGTGAGACGAGAAGGACGGTTAAGACTCGAGCAAAGGAACACCTCAACCCTAAGAGAGTGGTGAACATATAATCGTGACATGTGTCATTCCATCAGCCCGAAGGACTTAAACATTGTGGCACCAGAGGAGTTTGAATTGCACCAGAAGATTCGGGTAGTAATAGAGATCCGTCTATGCTGTCCTGAGATAAACGGTGACATTGGGTATAAAAGGCCTGTCCCCCATCTACTTGTCTGTGCAGTCGTATGCAGTCATGTGAGCATCTAAGGACTGCATTCGGCCTGATGACCTTGTTGAAACAACAACAAAAGTCTTGCCAAAAAATGATAGGTACAGGTTCCTATTGGTAACTAATTATATTCTTTGTATCACGAATAATGGAACCCAGGATGAAATTAGTATACAATTCTTTGAAGAATGAGAATGTTTATATTTTGTTTTAAAGTGAAAATGGAAATCATCATCCATAAACTATATTGAGAATTATCATTATTGTAAAAGTTGAAATGTTAAAAATTGTAATAAAAGTAATCATCCTATTTAAATGAGTTTTTTAATACAAGTTTTCATGTATTAGGTATGTAGAAGACACCAATGCAGTGCCTCCAGAATATGTCCTGTCTCCTATCACTCATGTATTCAAGATGTCTTCCAAACGTCAAGATGATTCATCAGAAGTGACCGAGCGTAAGAAGACCAAGAGAGAAGTTGTTAGGAAGATGATGGAATCCACTGGCAAATCCATTGGCAAATATGAATGGGTACAGTCATTTTCGCATATATGCACGTTACATATACATTATTAAAGTGTCTTACTTGAGCTTTTACTATTAGTAGCCTATTTATGAATAGTTGTGATTACCATTCTAGAGCAATAATTGATTTCAAAGAAACAAACCCAGAAACAGATGATGACAGCCACAAAAATTTTAAAAAGCGCCAGAAGTATAGAAATCGGGAAAAAAAACCACATGTTAAAATTTATTCCAAATCAAACATATAAAAAATTTATTTTTAAATATTTGAAATTGGTTTTTTCAATTTTAATTTCCGCTTTTGAAAAATTTACATTTATTTTAAACAAAACCTTTTTTTAACCTTTTTAGGCATCTCTATGTATAAACAAATGGGAAAAATTAAGTAAAAAGTTTTAAATTAAATCTAAAATCAACATTTGCTTTTTAATATTTTGGTTTAGCAAATCGGAGAAATGGTAAGCAATTGGGAAAAAGGAACACTGATGAAGAACAAAAAAAATTTGTTTTGGGCATGTTAAAACTTTAACCCTTTAGGACCAAAGATTTTTGAAAAAGAAAAAAGGTAATTTAAAATGTTTTTTTAAAGACTTTTTAAAAATGGT
>CM032666.1:3316096-3348946 GCA_019095985.1 Streblospio benedicti
TGCATTATGACTCTACACGCTTGAAAAAGACAAACGATGTGTTGCTGAAATATTGAGATATATATTTGTAGATTATGATAGCTGTTGCTACTATGAAGAAAGTATTGTATTATATTGTGATTTATGTAATGAAATTGAAAGTTTAAAACATATGTTGTATGATTGTCCACATATAAAGCAATCATGGCAAAATATTTCAAATATTATTGGTTGTAATATTAATTGGAAATTAATTTTATGTGGCTTTATAAACTATGAATTAACTGATAAAATAATTGGATATAATTTTATTTTCTCTGTAATATCATATTCTATTTTTAAAGAAAATTTGAAATGCAAATTTAATGGAAAAAGATTAGTAATTGAAAATATAATGTTTAGCATTAAAAGAATGATAAATCCTTATCATATAACCTTGGAAAAGTTAAATACAAATTTGTTATTTATCTAAATGAATAGATTATTATATCATTTTGATGAAGTTTAGTAGTACAGACGATATCACTTATTTGCATATCTGATAATTGCATAACACTGCTTAATTGCATAAAAGATTGTAAAACGACTTGTTTATTAATATCTTTTAAAGCTTACTGATATATTGCTTGTGGTACTGACAATAATGCGTCCGTTCAGTTCTCTATTTATTTCACATCTGACCCGTCGTAGCATCCCTTGGCTCTGAGCTAGGCGTCCATTAGACTATAAAATGTGTGCACGAGGTTATGCAATTAAGCAATCCTGTCTGTAATGACTCTGTCATATTGTGGAAAAAATATTTTTGTCATTTTGTGGAAGTTATTAATATTTATACTGTACTTGTATTTATATTCGTATATATATTATTATTATTATTATTATTTAATTATGAAGTTACAAGACATTGAACCCTTTATATGTATACATTATCATGTAAATAATTACATTTTTAGTTTGACTCATTGCTGATTGTAGGTGTTGGAGCAAGCTCGTCAGTGTAGACGAAGAGTCACTACTTTTTGCGGACGTGAAGATATTTTGACAAAGGTAAATTTCTATTAAAAAATCATAACTATGACTATTATAGCATCACATTGACTTGACCATTTCATTTATGAATCATCAATTCAAGATATATGAAATATTTTATTTTTAATCAATGAATTCTGTAATTCTCAAACAGGTCATGGATATACTTTGATAAATGGTATTTTTCTTTAACCTGTACTATTTAAATGTTCTGATGACTGTATCTCTATTACATTGTACATCTGTAGTGAGTATTCAAAAAAGTCCTTTATGGTAAATTAAATTTATTCTTTATATATTTTCATGACTTCAGCACTTATCAGACAGTAAAAGTGCCTTTTAGTTTGATATGTTATGATATTTAAATTTCATTTTTGATAGTTTTAACGATCCGATGAATCTGAAGGTCCAAAAATTCACAAAAAATAAATTAAATGTACCATAAAGGAAATTTTGGGACATATTTAGTAGTTTCATGATACAAACAGCTAAACAAACATTTCATTTAGATATTGTACCACATCCACATAACTGTTTTCTTGTGCTGTGCTCAGGTGGAGTCGTATGTGCGGAGTGAGTCCAGTGAGCTGTTCGTCATCACCGGAGACTCTGGGTCCGGCAAAACGTCCATCATGGCCATGGCCGCTGCCAAGGTGATGAGTGCATGTTACACTTGGACCTAATTAACTCGAACTTGATGTGAAGAATAAAACTTTGAGTTATCAGAAATTTCAAGTTATCAGATGATTAATAATGTAAAGTCAGATGAAAAGAAAGTGTTATCCATATATTCGAATTATCAGATATGCAGGTTTTTTGTTCTTGTGAATAGGGTGGATTATTTGGAGTATCTCAAAAGAAATCTCAATGAATGTATTTTGTATTGAGTTCCATTTTTCTAATTCGTGAGAAACTAAATAGATACCTTTAAGAACCTGTCATTTTTGTATTGTTGAAACTTTTATTCATTTCTCATGAGCTTTGTCAGACCGAATGAAAAATAGTGTTCAGAATGTAGAAGCATACAACACTTTCAGTACTATGGGATCAGATCACTGGGTAGTTTGTGCAAACATCAAGCTGAGTTACAGTGAGAACATCCAAGGTAGCCAAGAAGATAAAGTACGAGAGGAAACAGTTTGCTACGGACTCAGAAATACAGCAACAATACATAATCTCAGTGAAAAATAAATACCATATTCTGACAGGAGTAAGTAACGAGGCAAAATATGAGACGTTTGTCCAAGCCAACAGAGTAGCAATAGAGAAATGCATCCCAAAGCAACCAAAGACTAGGAAACAGCTCAGGTCAGCTAAAATGTAGAGCCCGGTAAAAAGCTCTAGATGCACAGTCAGTTCAAAGATGAAGTGATGGAGAACCGTTACATCTGGAGAATCCGCATAGTCGATCGGCTACCTTGGAGGAGTGAATGAGTGAGTGAGTGAGTGAGTGAAAAATCCTCTCATGACAAACATTGTCAAATAACAGAAGATGCAACAGAGGTTTTGCTAACAAAGGTTACACCATATAGGGAGAAGTATTCCAAGAAAATCTGTCATCATGTTAGTAGAGAGTGTGCGTTTTACTGTAAATAACTGCCGTTGAATGTCAGCAGAACTTGTACCTAGGCTGTGTGTTTTGCTGTAGGTAGTTTCATGGCTTGGTGATGATCGTGACCTCATTATCGTGACCCGTTTCCTTGGGACGACCCCTGACAGCTCCAACGTGAGCCGTCTGCTAACCAGCGTGTGTCAGCAGATACACGCCGCCATGGGTGAGTTACATAAATCAATATATCAATTGTCAGTGAGAACATATTGTATTGAACCATCCTCCCTTGCTAACAATGCTTGCGCACAGGTTGAAACGTTTCCTTGCCTACCCACAGACGTCCCTGAGGAGCCAGAGCCCTTGCCCACAGTGTTCTCCGAGCTGCAGTTCTACTTTCTGAGTCTGCTGTCTCGCCTCCCGCCCCACCTCCGCGTCGTCATTCTCCTCGACTCACTCGACCAGCTCAATGACGTCCACAACCCCTACAGGTTAGTCATGGGTTCGAATCCCAGCAAAGACTATGCAATATAGTCCTAACCTGAATAGGAGTCAGAGATGTTCCCAAGTCCAAAAATACAATATCGTATGAAAGTATTTTTTTAGATAGCGTATCAATATACTGGTGGTTATATCTACTAACACTGATATTGGCGCCTCTTTTCCTGCTTGATTTTTTTTTTTTTTTTTAATTGAAATAGTGATAAAAACCTCAAAACTTTTGAATTATAACATAATTCATGACATATGTATTAATAACTAAAGCCTATTAGCTATTATTTTAAAGAAATTAGATTATCTATCACTACTGAATTCATTATAAAATAGCATATGTAAACTTTTGTAAATGTTCACAAGGATAGTATTTTTTTTCTTTATCTTCTCGAGCCAGAAATTCTATATTTTTATCAGCTTACCAATAGATATAAAAAATACTATAAGAACAAATTTGGAATAACTTTGAAGACTTATACAATAATTGAATTAGATTAAATAATTATATATTTTTTTTTCAACAAATACTTGCAATACTTCATATATATAATGTACATATGTCTCATCATGTTTACAAATGTAGTGTATAATCAAAGAAAAGCTTTTATCATCGCATTTCATCAATATTTTAATGAAAAAAATATGCCGAAATTTAAAAATAGAAAGAAAGAAATGGTCTATCAATACATAATTACACAAACAAACCAGTCATACACACATGCACACTTGGAGGCAAATAAAAAATAGAATGACCCATAAGAGAAAATAGTCCTATTTCTTAAATAACAGGAAAAAATAATGAAAATTTAGACCCTCCTGGTCAGGTTGCTTTAGATTACAAAAATCACAAATTGCAATATTACAAATATATTTACGAAAATATAATATTTACAATAAATGCTTCAAATTCCGTAGTATTTTTATCAATGTATCAGGTACTTTATCTAAATATGTCAATACCAGAATTCTATCTTTAATTTCTTTCTTTATATACATACTTATATCATAGAGGTAATTGTCATTATTTGTGTCGATAAGATATTTTTTGTACACAGTATTATAACAAAAAAATTATATTGTAGTGTTTATTTCATATCTATGTGGTATCCCAGGCATTCCAAATATTATTTCTTTCAATGTGATACTTTCTGAAAAATATTTTGAAACTTTTGCCCATATATCATGTATTTCCTTGCAGTGAAATAACAAGTGACTAATATCTTGATATTCCCCACAGTATAAACAATTTTGATCCTGGCTTATTTTCCATTTAAATAAGCTACTTTTTGTTGCTGAAATATCATGAAGTACTTTATAATTAAATTCTAATAGTTTTTTATCTATTTGGCTTTTCAATTTGTTGTCATAAATATATGACCAGTCAGCGTTGAAACCAACTATAGTAGTCCATTTCAGATTTGATTTTGACTCTAATTTTACATTTATTACCAAATCATTATAGTAATCTTTACATTTTCTACTGATGTTCTGTTTGTTTCCAGCAATATCATCCAAAGAAACTAAATAATTTGCGTATCTCACTTGTCTGTAAATTTTCAAACAGCTATCAATACTTGCCATAATTTGATTATAATTTTTTTTGTTTTCTAAATGTTCATAAACTGATTGATTTAACTTACCATCCTCTAAGAGTATATCTTTTACTTTAATTATATTGTATAGTAATATATTATATGCAAACATGTTTTTTGTTTCATATATTATACTAATGTATATGTTACTGTATATTTATGTAAATGGCATTGTCACTGAAATAAACTATTAAAACCTAAAAAAAAAACTAAAAACCTATATTAGTGTTTATGAAATTTGTGTCAAATAGACACTTATTTCTAAATTTCAAATTACTGTTACCCCATAAGCATTCATTAAACAGATTAGTTTTCGTTTGGATGATATTTGTTTGTTTTTTTGGTATTACAGTAGCTAGTTATAACCTCTTGATAAAATAAAAGTATGGAATTCAGATATGGAAATTCTATAGTCGAGTCAAAATTCATGTATGGCAAAAGACCCTTAGTAATTTTTCCAATATAATAATTTGGTAATACTGTCCATAATGCTTCATTACTATTGCAAATTCTATCTATCCATGAAGCTTTAAGTGCTACAAAGTGACTCTGCAGATCAATCATTGCTAACCCGCGATTATCCAAATCATTTATACATACTCTTCTGCTTATTTTTTGGTATTACCCCATATGAATTTGTATGATAAAGTATTAATTTTTTTGATAAACCCATCTGGCACCGCCCGCATACTTGCGGAAAAAATAAGTTTTGGGAGTGCTAATGTTTTTATTTTGATAACTCTGCCAAAAAGTGTTAAGTTTCATTTACGCCAGGAGTCTAAAAGCTTTTGAAACAATTCTATTTTGTTTGTCCAGTTTTTTGTCAAACAATCTATATCGCTATTTCCAATGTATATTCCAAGGTATCTTATTGGATTTTGTGGCCAATTTATATCAAACAATCTCTTATTTTGAACATATTGTTTATTTTTAATATGTAAACACTCTGTCTTTTTAAGATTTAATTTCAGGCCAGCTACATTGGAAAAAAAATTAACAGCTTCAAGAAATTTTGGTATTTCATCAATATCTTTCATAGATAGACTTGTATCGTCAGCATATTGTAATATCTTGATTTCCTTATCATTAGCAATCTCAAAACCATTAATATATAAGTTGTTTGTTCTGTTTAATTTGTAAATTAAAAAATCCCAAATAATAAATATCAAGCAAAATAGAGGGCATCCTGCTTGATTAATGCCTTTTGCTTATCCACTTTTTCAAGACTAGCATTATGACACATCACTCAATTTGCATATTTACTCTGGTTTGATGAAGAGAACAGCAGTTAATTATTGCAAATTACTTATATAGAAATGAAATTTTTATGCAAAATTTAAATCATCTGACCCTTGACTTGCAGCTTGACGTGGTTGCCGACATCTCTGAGCCCCAACGTGAAGGTGATTGTGACCTTGCTGCCAAACTTCAAGGGCATGGTCTCACGCCTGCAGCAGCGTGCGCCGAACTTACACACTGTGGAATGCACCGAGATGGTGCCGGATGAGGCCAAGTTCCTTATCAAGCTCTGGCTTACACAGAAGGTACAATAACAGCCAAGGTGTTTCATGGTGGAGTTGGGTGGGGGGTAGTAGTCTCTTTTGTATCCTCAGAGCCTTTGAGGTACAAATTTGTCATTTTGTCTTTGTGATCCTAAATTTGAAAATTCATCTTGGAACACCTTATAATCACCCCGTCCCTAACCCCACATGCATCGTTATTTCCTGTCTGAGTGCTATCCAAGTTAATCACTCATTTGAATGGAGTGCAGTTTATCAACTGAATAAGAATATCCCTGGATAATAAGAAACCCTGACCTTGTCAGTTAATACCAGTCACAAATTGTAGTAGCCTGTAGGATGTATCTTTTCCATACTGTATGCTTATGCTATCTGCCCAGGGTCGGTGCCTGCAGACGGCCCAAATGGAGGTGGTGGATCGGGCACTGGAGAACTCACGCCACCCGCTCTACCTGCGCCTTATCCTCGACAAGATCCTGCACTGGCGCTCGACCGACGACATAAAGAACCTGGTCATCGAGGCTCATATCACAGATCTCATCACTTCTCTGCTGAAACAGGTGACAGTTAACAGTAGAAATTTGTTATCGCCACATTGCTTATCTTGGATATTCTGTTACCTTGAGGTTAGTTTCATTTTCCTGCAATAAACTTTATGAACAGATAGAGCATATATGTATTATCTTTCAACCATTTATTTTCACAGTTTCCACTGTATGATTGACTCTGATGTTGACGGCTTTAGGTTTTAAAAAGATGAAATGATATAAGAGAGTCATAAAAGTATTCCTTTTTCCATATGTCCTTGAAAGAATTCTATGATTGAGATGATTCTTCTACCATAACACTAAATTTACCTAGTATTATTAACAGTTTTGGACATTCATCTCTGTCCATCATCAAATTCTCTCTGCGTGTGTCAGTCTGACCAAATGGGGTCATGCATGTGAGAGAGTTATCTGCTCACCATGTGAATAATAATTAAACAAATAATTATTCCGTAAAATGAGATCTTCAAACTATGCAATGTAGTATCACTATTCACCAACACGTAGATTGAAAAAAAAATTCTTGTAACCAAATGACAATGTGGAAATTAATTTCTAAGTTCATCTTATTAACAACGTTTTTGGACTTTGTTTTATGAATTGTAATTAGAATTGAGGTCTCTCTTGAAGATGAAAAAGTTTTTAAAAGTAAAAATAAAGTATTTGAATTGTGTTTTTCGAACATTAAACTCAGTGCTAAGAAAGACATTAAACATAATATGCTTATCAACAACAATTAGAGGTATTATACCAACAGAAATTCAGAATCGCAATGTGTCGCCTGTGTCACCCATGGTAGCAAATCTGTTCACTGAGTGGCTTGAGAGTAAAGCAAGTGCTACTGCCCCAATTTATTGCAAAACACACTAAGTGAATGATGTACTTCAACAGTAGATATTAACAAGAGCATAAAGTTTACTCATAACGAAAAAACGAATGGGAACATCCCATTTCCCCACACCTTGATAGTCAGGAAGCCAAACAGCACCACTAATTCATGTACCATAAAAAGACACATACATCTACACAGACCAGTATTCACATTTTTTTCCTCACACCATTCTCAGCAGCACAAGTCGGGAGTAGTGAGAAGTTTATTTGACAGAAACAGTCACATAGTGACAGAAGGTGAGGACATGAGGATGTTAATGTTCTGATGATGGAGAGAGATGAATGTTCGAAACTGTCAATACTAAGATAACTTTAGTGTTATGGTAGAAAAGTCATGTCAATCATCTGTATGTGTATATTTGAGTGATAAATAAGGAAAGCAGTCACTGAGTGGAGTTTCGCACAGCTAATATGAGCCAGCCATAAAAGTAGCTTATTTTGGCGTGTTGCAGCTGGAGCGCACACACGGCACTCTGCTCGTGGCGCGCGCCTTCGGCTACATGATGGTGATGCGCAACGGCATCACGGAGACCGAGCTTGAGGACATGCTGAGCCTCGATGACCAGGTCACCTCATTGATGCTTCTGTTTTACAAATTTTTGCAAAGTATGCAAATATGATGATTTGTATATTTGAAAATATGCAAATATGATGATGATTATCATTTTCGCGTCACTTAACAGTGATTTATTTTCTTGTGTTTTATTTACAATTTACAATAATAATGAATGGTAAATAATACACAGGAAAATAATCATCATTATTTTCTTGTGCTTTATTTACAACTAGCTGTTTACCCGGCGTTGCTCGGGTTGAAACAGATGAGATCCAGAATACATTAAATGCTCCTCCCTCCCCATCCTTCCTCCTGTCCTACATCCCGCAAACCAGTTCTCGTCAGTATACAGGTCTGTGACAGATTAAATACACCTCCATCACCGTCCTCCCATCGTCATGTCACAGACATTTACACACTAAATGGACTAAATATGGTAATTATTGATCCCTCTAATATCCCTCCCCCAGCTACTGCTACCCATGGTAAACACGTGAAGAACAGATTAAATGTCCCACTCATCCCTACCCTTCTTTCCACCGCCAAAGCCACCCCCTCTTCTCTCCCCAACCCGCTCATCCCCATGCCCATCTAAACAGGTCCATAATTAATGCACACCCTTCCTGCTGCTGCTCTGGTTGAAACAAATGAGATCTGGAACATATTAATTTAAATGCTCCTCCCTTCCCATGCTTTCCCCTGTCCCACATCCCTCACACCAGCCTCCGCCACTATACAGCTCTGGGAAAGATTAAATACATCTCCATCACCTTCCTCACAGAGTCATATGTGACAGCCATACACAAACTACATGTATGTGGCAATGCTTTATCCCTCTAATAACCCGTTGTTATTACATGGGTTTACTTGGAAAGCATACCGGTAAGAGCAGGATTTTCATAATATTCAGTGAAATATTTGGTGGCATATTCTTGAATTTTAGTGAAAAAAATTAACGGACACACTTCATATCTGTGTGGTAAAAGTTAATGGCACCCCACTCCTAAAATCCTACCACCGCCGTAATTTCTGAATGGTTCCTATATAGTGATTTGTTTGAGTGCACAAGATCTTATCCTTAGTGGTTTGTTTGCAGGTGTTAGATGATGTGTTTGAGTACCATGTGTACCCGCACCGCCGCCTGCCGTCTATACTGTGGGCTCGTATCAGGTACATCTTACTGCAGTTTTTCACTCCATTCTCAGCTCCATAGCTTCCCAATTCATTTCCAAATATGAAAGCGTTTTTGTCTATATTTATCAGGAACTGAATGTAAATGAAAGACAAAGTAATGACTATAACTAGTATTTATTTACTACAAATCAAACATCAAGCATATGATTACATAATACAGCATTACAATATTCAATATACTAAGGCAAGTGAAAACTAGTTTATGATATATAAAGATAACATACAAGAAGATAAGACAATGCACTACGTCATGCCATTCTTGAAAACCGGGAATCAATTTCACAATGATCGTGCACATGGCAATTCGGTAAGAGTGTTTGCATTATGGCATACAGCTAACATAAGTGCAAACCATTGCACTTTACTGGATATACAAAATGAAAGTTAGTTGTTGAATGCAAGGGGAAAATCTGCTGTACAATGTCCACATTTTGGGAGGTCGGAGGTCAGCTAGCAGACGGCGTCTGATCCTGGTAGAGAAAAACCTAGCTAGTATCATTTATTTACATCAGCACTTGATAAACTTTCGTTTATTGAAATAAACTACAATATATGCTTTGTCAGGGTTGCCACACATCAGGGAAAAATCAGGGGAAAAAACATTTTTTCAAGATCAGGGAAACACATGTATCAGGGAATTTCATTTTGAATCAGGAAAAAACAAAATTGTGTGAAGAATCAGAGAAAAATCAGGGAATTTTGAAATGCCATACATTTTTATATATATATTATATTTTTAAAGAGTTGATTTACTCTCTTTTTTTCGTGCTCTTAAAAATACAATGGGAATTATTCAATGATTTAGCTGCAGTCACTGTGTTGCAGTGTATCAGCACCATAAGTACATTTGCGCTTATACAGTGTAACTGCTGGTTGTCCTAGGTCAGTGCATTGCAATATATAATCAATAATTTTGCTACTGCAGCTAGTCAGATTATAGTATTTGTAGTACTTACAACAGCTGCTGACTACTGTGTTGTTATTTTTAGAGTAGCCTCAAGATATGTTTGTGTTTTGTGGTGATTTCTAATATATGAATTACAAAACCCAATAATGACTACAACATTTAACTCTTCATGGCTAACAGATAAAGCATTCTGCAATTGGTTGGCCAAAGTTCCCAAGAATGATAAACAAGCAAGCTTGTGGAAAAAACTTTGAATTGGGCAACATGGGGAAAAGGGCATTTACTATCACATGCAGAGGGCAATAAACATAAGATAAAAATGAATCTGATAAATGCATCAATTCAGAGTAGACCATTGATGATGTTCTTCCCTTCTTCTTCCCAGTCATCTACATCAATTGATGTAAAACCAGTCTTGGCAACTGCTAAACCAGCCTCTGATGCAGCTCCCCCACAGACGAATGTTGAGGAACAACAGTTTAACATTCCACCTCCGCCTCAACTAAATGCACAACCTGTTGAAGGAGTTAAGATTCCTGTTGTTAAGAATGAAGATGTACTCAAAGTAGAAATATTGTGGGCTATGAAAACAGTTCTTAGCCATTTTTCATCGTCATCTAACAACAAAATTCCAAAAAAAGCCAGAAAATTCAATACCCCCAACCACAACAGGTGATTTTGGTGTTGTTATTTCAGGCTCTGTTGCTGCAGCTTCAGGTTTCTTATCTGGCTCTTCATAAACAGGTTCTGATTTTGTAACCTCTTGACCTGTAGAGGATACCACAGTAGTTTCAACTTTTTTCTCCTCTTTGACTTCCTCTACTACCTTCTTTTCTTCAACTTTAGTTTCAGAGTTTTCATACACAGCTGGTGTTTCTTCAGCTTTTGACTCGCCATTTTCAACAGGAACAGTGCTCTCAGATTGCTCATCAGCTGGCTTGGTGATAATTTCATAATCCTGTAAATCCTCCTCATGAGGTTCAGGTTCAGGTTGGGAAAAAGGGATAGGTTCGTTTTGATTTACATCTGTCTTTTGCTCTTCTATGATTTCAGGTTCTTCTTCAGGCTCATGCTGTGATTCTGTCTCTGGGTCTGAATCAGGTTGCTGGTAATGTTCCTGTGAATTGTCTACAGCATCTACATTATTGACAACAGCAGCAACTTCTTCTGTTTGACCATTTGCTATTGGTTTGGTATCGGGACACTTAATGACATTGAGATTGGACATTTTTGGAGTGATTTTCTGGTTCCGGCTGGTGTACCAGTCGAACGTTTCCTTATCAGCCACCAACAGAACTGTTTGCAATGGGTTTGACTTGATCTCCTTCACAACTTGCTGGTGACTTTCTGAGGTGACATCTATGTCATTGACGGCGATGATCTTGTCATCCTGTTTCAGACCAGGCGCCTCTGCAGGGGAACCTTCGTCTACTTTGCCGATGTATTTATGTACCATTAATGATGTTCATTGGTGATGATATCTATGACCTCATGAAAGGAGTAATGAATAAGTTTATTAAGAAAAGTGTGCTGGATGAAGCAACTTCATCTACAAAGTTTGTTGCTATCGACATTGAGAAGAAAGAAAATCTACTTTAAAAAGTTGATGTCGGTTTTGCAACGAAGACCCATGTGGATAAAGCTGAAAAAGAAAAGAAAGTTTCAGCATTGCAAGTTATGGAATTTCATCAAGGTGCCCTGAAGTTTCTACAGAGTATAGTGACAAAATTGGTAGAGAGAATCCAATTGAAGTACCCAATAGTGAGATACATTAGTGCCCTTGACCCTATAAAAATGGTGTCAAAGCCAGATAAAGCAATGTATTACTATACCAAGCTTCTTGAAGAATTCATAGCATCCAACAGATATACACCAGAAGAATGTGACTCTCTGAAAGACCTGTTTGAGCACTTCCTTGATGAAGTTAAGATTCTGATGAATTCAAGAATTTCACTACAGAACAGAGAGTGGATACATTCTTTTTTCAACTTCTAGGTAACAGAGAAGAATATCAACCACTCTGGAATACATTCAAGATGGTGCTAATACTTTCAAATGGGCAGTCAGAAATTGAATGAGGATTTTCAGTAAATAAGGATGTGTTAGAGGTCAATATGGGAGAAGACACTGTCAGAAATTACAGAAGAGTTTATGATGGTTTGAAGAAAATGGACTGTCCATTGGAAGAGATACCTATTGGCAAGAAAATGCTTGAGTCTTGTAGACATGCTTCCAGTAGGTATAGAAGCTTTCAGGACAAGCAGAGAAAAAGAAGAAAGTTGTAGAAGAGCAAAGCAAGAAAAGAAAGCTAATGGATCAAATCACTGAGAGCAAGAAAAAGAAGCAGCGTTTTGAAAAGGAAACCAATGATGTACTTGAAAAAGCTGATAAACTTCTGAGCAAAGCCGAGTCAGTTCATAAATGGAGCTTTGTTGTTGAAGCAAATGCCTTGAGAAGCAAGGGAAAAGAAAAGAAAGTACAGATTGAAATTGTAGAAAAGGAGATTGTGAAAATGGAAGATGAGTTGAAAAATATGTAGATATGCTATAGGATTACACTAGCATTGCAATGCTGTTCATGATATTACTTTGTAGTACATGTAATAAGTGATGCTGTAAACAGGGTTGCTGTACGTTACCATATGCAGCCATATGTATATACGACATTTAATCATATTTTCATTGTTCTGAGTATGTATTTCTATAAAAACTAATTTCAGCATAGTTAGATGCCTGGATTTACTAGTATGGTGTAGTTAGAGATGTTGAGCTATTTTTCTTATTAATGTAACTGTTACAATTGTTTGGTTAAGTAGTTAAAACAAGTCATCAGTAAGTACTAACAGTACATGTGTATTGAATATCAACTAACATGTTAATTCATAACGATTATTGATGGTTTGTGAACAGCTTTATATTGAATAAATACATGACAAAGAGAATTATGAGTTGCAATAAAAAATATGTTCATAAAGATACCCAAGTTTTGTTGTGTTTCCATGGTTGCTTATTAAATATTTTCATCAGGGAAAATGGTCTTAAATCAGGGAAAAATCAGGGAAAAATCAGGGAATTTTGTTCTTGAGATTTGGTGGCAACCCTGATTGTGGTCTTCTTCAATCATTTAACAAGTGTTTTTCAATTCTGGAATACATAGATCAGTTGAAGTTCTGTAGTAAAACGTGACATATGATTTGCAATTATTTTTAAATGGAAGGTTTACAGACCAAAATGCACAAAACATGCTAATCTCTCACCACAGGTCTGAAGTGCGTAACTACATTGTGAACCGTGAGGCGGATGGCACCCGAGTGATGGCATGGTACCATCGCCAGTTCATCCAAACGGTGATGATGCGTTATCACCCAAGCAAGGATGTCTCGTCCATATTTGCATTAGACAACACCAGCTCGTCAGTGGAAAGGCTGTATGTTAGATATCACTATTAACACTTTCACTGCCAATTTTTTTATGTACTGTGGCTCCCTCCTAAAAACCATTTTCAATTAATAATATTTATCACCACAACCTCTGACAAAGGGATTAAGGGAGCCTTCACAATTGACGTCAACCCTGAAGGGGGGTGGGGGGGGAGTGGGGTCAGCAAAAGTTGAAGAAAGTCCCACATCGCCACCTGTGATCTACCGCCCGAGATCACAGACTGGCCCAGGTGGCAGGCGTCATAGACATACAGATGAGGTGAGAGCAAGTACTTGTGCACTCTATAATCTAGGGACACACGCAAGGTCTTGATAATATTTAATATTTAATATATTTACATTTGTATACCATATGAGTAATAGTTTCTTTTTCACAACAAAAAGAACATTTGTCATCATTCTTTTTCTTCCGTTTTACCAGGTTTTCACCACATGGTAGAATGTTATGTAAAATTTTAAAATTAGTTTCAGCTAATTTTACATCACTAATCTTAGTAACCTTATTAGTGAAAATAGAAGTAAAGTTGATGTCTTTATTAAAAACATTGCACCAAAAAGCTTGGCATCTTGGTATTTCTGACTATAATGCACATATAAAAAAACTTTGATTTCTTCTTTACAATCCTACCTACATCCTCATTGACAAATAGATGACTTTTCATATTACTAGGCTCAACATTACCTAAACCATTCACATAGTGTTGCAATGCCTTCTGTAATGACTGTAATGTATTTCATTCAGCTAGCATATTAACTTTAACAACTAGTTTCTCATTTATATAGTTAACTAGCTGTTTACCCGGCATTGCTCGGGTTGAAACAGATGAGATCCAGAACACATAAATGCTCCTCCTTCCCCATCCTTCCTTATGTCCCACATCCCTCGAATCAGTTCTCGTCAGAATACAGGTCTGTGGCAGATTAAATACACTTCCATCACCGTCCTCCCATCGTCATATGTTACAGCAATTTACACATTAAATGTACTAAATATGGCAATGATTGATCCCTCTAATATCCCTCCCCCAGCTACTGCTACCCATGGTTAACACTTGCGGAGCAGATTAAATGTCCCACTCATCCCTACCCTTCCTTCCATCGCCACCCCACCCCCTCTTCTCTCCCCAACCCTCTCTACCCCATCCCCATCTAAACAGGTCCATAATTAATGCACACCCTTCATGCTGCTGCTCTGAACCAAAAATAGGATGAGATCTGGAACAGATTAAATGCTCCTCCCTTCCCATTCTTTCCCCTGTCCCACATCCCTCACACCAGCTCCTGTCACTATACAGGTCTGGGAAAGATTAAATACACCCCCATCACCTTCCTCCCACAGTCATATGTGACAGCCATACACATACTACATGTATGTGACAATACTTGATCCCTCTAATATCTCTCCCTCCAGCTACTCCTACCTCTGGTAAACACGTGCAGACCATTAAATGTGCATCTCAATCACACCCTTTCTGCTACTGCTCGGGTTGAAATTGATGAGATCTGGAGCATATTAAATGTTCCATCACCAGCCATATCCGCCCCCCCCACCCCCCATATGGAAACACACGCTATCTGCCAACACCCCTCCTCAAAATTGGTCCAGAGCAGATAAAATGAGTCTCCATCCTCATCACCACCCATCCCAGCTCCCTCCTTGTATGAATATACGTGTGACGTGCAACGTACGTTTGACATATGCAAACGTTTCACGTATTACGTACCTTTAACAAACATGGCCCTGTAAGCAGCCTTTCTATAAAAAATCTTTTTTCTTGTTTTTATAATTAAAACCAATTTATTTGATTTGAAATGTGACATTATAACGACCACCAAGTTGTCCTGATTGCACATACATGGTTAAAAAGCCTTTTGTGACGCAAAAAATCGCCTCTTCCTTTATATATATAGATATCTATTTTTCCATTTCTTAATTTTAGATTACCAATACATTCAAGTCCAGAATTAATCCACCTAGTATAGTAGGGGATTTTTTCATTACAATTTAGTAAAAGTTTAACATTGTGGTTGCCAAAGAAAGGCTGCTCTAGCAATGCCAAATTTGAATTCCCTGGATGATTCAATTTAGCCCTATTGAAAGACATGATAACTTGTTGGTAAAATTCTGGCAAAGTATCAACCATAGGACACATTTTATTGTTGTTTGCCATCGTTCTCAATTTATATACTCATCTTTTCCTAATCTATTCATATACTTCAGAGGAATCTCAGTCCAGCTCTCTCCGTTACATTTTAAGAGCCGAGGCACCCAGGCAGCCTTGGCCGCCATTAGATACGTTTTAATATCTATCATTCCAAGACGGCCATTCTTTGTTTTATTCATAATGGACTTGTGCTTAATTCTTTCTACTTCCCCCCATAAAAACCTATAAAACAAGCTATTAAAACTAATCACAAGATATCAGAAGATTTGAGATAAGCAACATTGAGATAACAAGGTGATTTCATGATTCAGCGCATTGCGTGGAGACGAGATATACATGCAGCACGTGGCATGGGACTACTTCACAGGCAAGTGGAGCGGCGGCCGCCTCAAGCCCTTCATGTACACGGAGAAACAGGCCGCCAAGTACCAATTGAAGGACCGGGACAGCGCTGCTGACCGCCTTGTGCCAGCACAGCCGCCAATATTCAGGGAGGTCAGTGCTCATGGTCAAACCAAACAGCTACTCTTTGTTGGATTTTAATTTTGGAAGAAATATGTAGTAAGTTTGTAAAAAAGAAAAATTGTAAAATTGAGAAGGTCTGTATAGAGATGAAAAGCTTTTTGTGAAATAAAGATAAAATTCTATATATTGTGAATAAACTGTGGTAAGGAAAGACAATTGAACATAAAATGCATAGAACAAATATGTATAAACTTTAGCAATGTATCTTGGTTTAATTGCTGTTCTGAGTTTTACTATAGTCACATCATACAATTTATATCTAATGGAATCTTTGATACATCCATGATGACTTATACATGTATTTGATTGAGTAAGCCCCTGCTACAAGCAATTTGCTATCTCTACATAAAACATATTATAAGGACATTCATTTCAATAGGCTTGTTTGTTCACATTTAAGACGACTGGCGAGAGCGAGCTTCTTTTGTCTGTTTTTTTTTTCTTTTTCTTTTGCTTCGAATCCTGATTGAAAAATATATTCAGTTGCCCATAATTCTTATTGCATATGCAACCAGCTTATCACTTCAGGTCAGGTAATTTTGTTTACGTAATTAAACTTCCAACAAAATCGCCTAGTGGTTGTCACTGTCACCTGTAGCTTGTAGCTTGAAATATGAACATAAGCTAAAATGTTTCGGCCATTTTGAAATTAATTGTGTGGATATTTTCAGGGAAATGAGTCTGTAAATATAGAAGACATTGAGTATAATGAGCGCAAAATCAGTCAGCTGTCTTACATCGGCTTAGCATTAACAAAACACCGAACTGTTCCCGTTGATGCTGTTGAAATCGCTGAGGAGATACTTTTCAGTCCTGAATTTCTCATGGGGCATATCAAGTTCATACCATTTACAAAGTTTCAAAACGTCAACAACCAAATCATGACGCTGTGTCCTTCATCAAGACAGACAGTAAGTACTTATCGTGGATTTTTTTTTACTTTAAGCATACACATATTTACATACATGTAGATTGTGTGTAGGATCATGCATAAGTAGTTTAATACATTAATGTGTTTGTTGGTGTTTGTCTCTCAGGACGGGATGGCCCTCATGTATGAGATCATGACCATGGGGCTGTCCATCCTGCTTGCCTTCACCCAGGCCTCCAACAACCCCAGCATGCTGGGCCCCGAGCTCTCCGGACGCCTCATGCCATACCGAGGCTACTTGCCCCGTGTCACAAAGTGAGTCATCACCTATCTTATCATCAAAACCAGTCTCTTTACCACATGACGACAAAATCAAAAACAAACCAGGCTATATATAAAAGATCTGATTTGCCAAACGCTACTTTTCCATTGTTAAAGGAAATATGTTACATGTTTTTCCAGTATTATAAATGGAGACAGAAAGTTTGATATAAAATTGCATTTGAATGAAATTGAGACTATCTAAAAGACAGTTTCCTGCAAAAAATGTACACGCACCTGGTAATGTGTTAATTAATTGTAGCTTTTTGTTATCATTTATTTATAAATGCAATTGGTCGATGAAATTTCAGTTAATCATACATTTTGAATTATGTGCCAGCTCTAATCGTAAGTTTATGAAAATATTTATAATGCCAAATTAATAATGCAAATTAACATGAATTCACTGGTTGGTTCTGGGGTTGCAACACCTTCGCCCCATTGAGAAACATGTTTTTGCTATCACCATGCAAATTTTACCAGACCTAAAAGTAAAATAATTTTCTGCAGAAACCCATCACCAAAACTTCTTCATACTCATTAAAAAGCCACTGGATTTATTCCTGATTATGGTCCTCAACTCACCATAGCCTACTGATCCATTTACATGTATCAAAGCTACACTCAAAATGTATAAAGTTACTGTTGCTTCGGCCAATTCAATCAAGCTAATTTGCATATTTGTATTTGAAAAAAAAAAGTGTTTGTGTCTATCCATTGAAGCTATCATAACTCGGGATTCCTCAGGTCACCTGCTCATTATGTTAAGAACTACTGTATCTATTGTTTTAAATGGCTAGTTATTAGTAGGTAAGTACACCGGACAAAGTGATATGATTACCTAACCTTTGGTTGGTGGTTTGTGCAGGTGGCTGGAGCGCAGCGAGCGTGAGTTACTGGTGTACTGCTCCCTGGTGGCACCGCATCACCAGAACTATCTGCCGGGCGGCCAGCTGTTGTACCACATGAGCCACCACTTCTCACGCATCAACGCTCAGGTACACCAATACTCACCTATCAACACTCACTGCTCACACATCAATGCTCAGGTACATCAGTACTCACGCAGCAATGCTCAGGTACATCAGTACTCACGCAGCAATGCTCAGGTACATCAATACTCACGCATCAATGCTCACTACTTGGATATCAAGTCTTAGGTATGTTGCCTCACCATGCAGGTGCAGATCAGACACTGTAAAAAAAGGCTACTGTAAATTTCTGCTGGTGAGTACAAATCTAAGTCACTGGAGACAGCTCAAGTCACATGTTGTCATGTTGGTCCCCCAGTCACTCGCCACCATTGGAGAGTAAGAATTAATACTAGCAGAATTGTAGAAATTATTACACAATTAATTAAAACATTGCCAACAATGTAGGTAACATATGTAGATATTTCACAATCAAACAATACTTTTATTATGGTAATCATGCAGTTATCCAGTTTATAGACTACTGTACAAATTTATGTTCCCATTTCATAATCAAACCTTTTTTATTGATAGTAATAATGCAGTTATATAGACTACTAGAAGAGGCTGTTTTTAGATTCTGAGCAAGAAAGAGATGCGGCCCAAGTCGCCCATGTACCACATTCACGTGTCTGACCGACTATGTGTCACACACATGCAGCTAGGGGAGACCATGGCCGATGTGCGGCCAAAGTCACTGCCCACAGGTCAGTCTCCCACTTATCTATTCCTGCCGTAAATAAAATCAAATTTTCTAAACAAGATGAACAAACTCGATGTTGAATATTTATCTGCTTAAGTTTGATAGAATGATCAAATGTTTATACATTGCTTTTTGAGCTAAAAATATGAAAGTACCTTAGATAGGGGTTAGTCTTTCTGAAGACTTTCATCAGTCTGATGCCACTCCACCATGAAGAAAGGCAAAAAACTCGGATGATATGATGTGACTGCCATATTCACCAGTGTTCCTGATGATAAAGCGGTGGCATGTATATATATAAAACAAAACTTGAGCCAGAAAGAGACCTTCATTAACAAACTACAATGAAGCCGAAGGAGATAGCAGAACTGCTTGAGATAGTACTGCCGTTTCTATGATTGTCTGCTTGGCAATCAAGAAAGGCTCCACCTGTAGAGAAACAGACCACTCCAGCAAGAAGAAAGACCAGACTGACACGTGAGAGAAGACAGAAGACCATGGACGCAATATGTAAAAGATTTTTCAGAAGGTGTGTGAAGAATTATGAAGGATTATTCCTGCAATGCTTTCTTGGAGCTAATGAATACACTCCGGCAGCTTCTGAGTGCTCCAAAAGATACAGCTAAGAAAGAAGAGATCTGTGGGATGATATACCAAATCAGTACCGCGGGAACAGAAAATAAACAACGTTCTACTATGTACATTGGTGAGACTTCCAAGACACTCCAAACCAGATTTGACCAACACAGAACACCAAGCAAAAATTTTTCTCCACACATCTTCACTAGCAAGGCAAAGAACCATCCTCGAGGAGCCATCATATCTGGACAATGTTAAGATCCTGATGCACATGTCATCAGAAGACTCAAGCTGGACTTCAATAAAAACATATCTGTCTACCATACAACAACATTCTACTGACCACTGCTGATGACGTCACCCCACCATTACATGATGAATAGGCAGGTTGGCAGCAGACTGACGAAAACCTTGAGAAAAGTTGAAAGCGTTCTAAAGTACCCTAATTTTTCGCTCAAAAACAATGCATAAACATGCAATCATTACCTCAAACTATGTTATATGAATTAGGAGATCATCTTCAGCTATGTCAATATAGTGGTAGGAACATGTTTGCTATGAAGAAATAAGTGAGATAATTACACTGTAGAATTGATATCCATTAGTGTAGACCGATATGGATAGAATTTATCTTTTTTGTTTTCTTGCATTCTGGACTTGCAACAAAAAAATTCCTATCAGAGGCATATGTCGTGTAATATGATCAGAAAAAAGCATCCAGAATGCAAAAAATCTAAAAATTTAACTGAAATGTTTCGATATCAATGTTCAAATATATTGATTTTTGGAAACTCAATATTTAATTTTTGTGTTTGTTCATAGGGGATGTTTTCCAATATGTTGTCTGCATGGATGATAACATAATCGTGGCTACATTGAAGGTGCACCCCTGGATCTATGTGTTTGATATTGAGCAAGCTGGAGATGTAAGAAATCCAGAGTTTTATTTTCTTTTAATCAAATAGTAGAATGAAGTAAATTATGTATTTGTCAAATGTATAGGAATAGATAGGCATCTTGATCAAACTTCATTCTAATAGCTGAAATCATTGCGAGGGTGGCAATTTCACTTTCAGCAGTTTGGATAACAGTGTCCAGTAATTTTGCCATGGTAAATATGATGCGAAAAGTTAGAAAATCTAAAAACAAAATGATATCATAAAATTAAAATGAGTATGATTCGTGAATACCTAAACTACATTTTAGGAATATTATTTACAGGTGATCAAATTGATACATTGTGAAGAACTCTTCCCCCATCAAGAACCACAACACTTCAGAATAAAATGCATTGTCGAGCTAACAGAGAGCATTGTCGCATTTTATTCAGAAAATGAACCAGTAGTGTACTTGGTGGACATAGAGAGAGGTGACGCCGTTCAAACATATAGAGTCAGCAGTAATATCATTGCCATGACCTTGAATTTTTCTGATGATGTCAACGAACTCGTCTGTTTATTGGACTCTAATAGCTTTGCTATACTGCAGTTTCCATTGAGCTATAAAGATGGTAAAGTGGTTGAGAAAGAATTCCATGATGGACCAATTGTGTCACACCTATTTTTCAAATATGAGGACAATATTGCAATGGTGTACTGCACCAGACGCTCAGTTTTTGTTGTGGTGCTTTGTGATATTGAAAGAAAGATGAATATTCATGTTGTTGATCTTGAGGACAACATTGAGGATGTTTGGGCTGAACGGCTGGGAGCTGTGTTGGTGAAAGGTACGTAATCATGCCTAACTTAACATTTGTATAATGCCATATACGCGGGGTGGGGTGGGTGGGGGGGCACATACCTTGGACAAAGGTAGGGACATGCCTCTGGAACCTTCGAAACCTGACAAGTATACCCGGTTCCAATATCCGTTACCTCAAAAGATTAACCTGTTCCTACATCACTCTCATGGATTTCCCCCTGTCTCAATGTGTTTAAAATATGTACAATCATAGAGCAATGTTTATATGGTGTTTTAATTAATGTGAGTATTCTCAATATCAATATATACATTAAAATCTTTGATGATTTGATAAACAGAATTAGAATTAGAAATGTGGTTGAATTCGGTATTTGTTCATAAAACATACCCTGTCATAAACGGAGCTTGAAAAAACACACCCTTCAACAAACAATGGGGCATATAAACATACCCTGTGTCAAGATGCCATGCTGAAAAAAACATACCCTGTCCAGCGGTACGTCCCCACTACATGTAGTTTTAACTACATATGTGTTCCCCCCGACACCACCATCCAGAGGCATACAGTGCCACCACGGTAAAAAAAAGCTTGATATAAGGGAGAGGGTGGCAAAGGAAGACCAAAACCTTAAGGGACCAAAAGAGACCGATCAAAATGGTTTGAGCAGACAGTTGTGAAGTAGGCTGCGTAGCCAGGTGACATCCTCAAATTGAGAAATAAATATAGCCGGCTTAGATAAATTTAGGGTTTGATTGATTAGTTCATATGCTCATGTGAAGGTCCTTCATAATGGATTGCAAATTAGGCTATTGTAGCCTGTGTAGTAATCTTCGATCTAGTCTGGTGTATATTTTGTAACATGTTGCTTTTTATGGAATTTCATGTGTTATGTTCTCATCTCATATTGTATGTTATTATCTCACTGTCAGAATTGTCTTTTATTTTCAATGTAATGTCAATCTGTACTTGTTTTTTAGTTTCAGCAGATTTTTAAATCTTTATCTTAATTATCTATAAATGCACATCATGGCATTATTACAGATGACAAAACAACTAATCCATCTAAACATAGACAAGAATACCCTAATGGTGACTTAATTACATTTGTAGGTTCAAATGCAGCTTATGTGGTTGACATACATACATCGATTTATGCAGCACAAGGAAATGAAAATGAAGATGGAGAGATGATGAGTCCACTCATGTATACAATAGAAGGGGTGTTTGATGGTTAGTCTCAATTTTATGACAATTATTGATAAAATGTTGGAATATGCTCCTATGTCTATGTTTCTTGTAAATCTAAAATGGCATAGCTCGTGCATGAGTTAATTTTGGGTATAACAGCATGAATATCAATTTACAGGAAATTAGCAAAAGCAATTTCATGAGAAAATAATTTCCTTTATTTCTTTTTATTCATTTATTAATTTATTTGTTCACTTTCTTTTTAATGAAAATATTTGTATTGTGGGAAATCTCAACATAGTCTAATTAGACAAAATTTCAGTACGGTGGCGATGTCCAATACTATTTATCATTGTTTTTCCACACCACAAATTTTTTTTCTGTACATTTTATTTCTAGATATATCCAAAGAAATGTGTAATCAATAAAAAAGTTCTAAATAGAAATGAAATTTGATTTTAGGTTTTGAAAACAACAAATATGCATTGATATACATTTTTTTTCAACATTCATGAATTTGACAAAACAGAAGGTTTGTTAATTGGTACTCTTAAAAAATAATATACCCAGATATACTACAATAAATTGGCCAAAAGGACCTATTCGCTATTTAGGAATTTATGTTCAAAATGATATGACTAAATGCTACAAAAAGAATTGGGATGAAAAAAAAATAGAAAATATGCAAAAATTAATTGTTGGCGATCAAGAAAATTGACTATAAAGGAAAAATTATTATTCTAAAAACACTTGTGCTGCTAAAAATTATTTATTCAGTATCACTGTTACCAATGC
The DNA here is from genome assembly GCA_019095985.1 of Streblospio benedicti. Taxonomy (NCBI): domain Eukaryota; kingdom Metazoa; phylum Annelida; class Polychaeta; order Spionida; family Spionidae; genus Streblospio; species Streblospio benedicti. The sequence continues at coordinate 3,339,616 of CM032666.1, forward strand.
CTGATATTTACAGATAAAATAAAAGATAAAATAAAAATAAAATAAAATAAAAAGACGAATTATGATCAACAGCTTTGCTAATGGAGGTTTCAATATGATAGATATATAATTAAATATTTAACAAAATTGTATTCTAAAATGTCATTCCATAGTAGCTCTGACATGAAAATAATTAAAAAACTTCCAAAGTTTTATCAAGAAGTAGGACTGTAATAGGTTTATGTAGATCAAATAACATGGAAGAGCCCCAGACAAAAAAATTAGCTATATGATAACATAATATTTAAAGTCAACAATCAATGTATAAATGTTTGATAAATATTTTATAGAATCTGGGTATATATATGTTAAAGATGTACTAAATATTAATGGCACCATTAAAGATGATATTTTTTATAAATTTATTAAACAAAGTTATTATAGAACTATTTATATGTTAAACAGTTGTCTCAAACTATATAAAGAAATAGGATTTTTGAACAACTTTGGTGTAAATCATGTAGATAAGGGAAAAGATAGTGCATCCAGCAACCACGAGTCAGAAGCTTGAGACCCACATTAGAGGGAGACAGGCAAACAGCTGCAGGTGACCAAATTGCGACCCAGGAGTGATGGTTATAGTTCTTTTCATGTTCCTTGCGACCAGCAAACAAGGACAATGTTAATGAATCCAGTTTACTGGCCAACAGAAGTTCTGGTCAAGCCATACCGTTGGTATTCAAAATAGATGCTTGTTATGCATCTGAGTGTGATATCATATTTTTGCAAGAGACTTGGCTAAGCTCCCAGGAGTATCATATATTAGAATCTATTGATTCAAATTTTTATGTTAAATGTACTACAGCCATGGATATTGAGTCTGGAATATTGAGAGGTAGACCTTATGGTGGGTGTGCTATTTTATGGCGTAAAGATCTCCATGGTTTTAAGAGTTTTGATATGCCTGATTGTAATAGCAGAGCTATTGGCTTAGAAATAATATGTGACAGTAAATGTATTTTACTTGTTAATGTTTACATGCCTTATGAGAGACATGATAACATTGACGAATTTATATTTTATTTGTCACAGGTCAATGGCTACATACAAAATCACCCATGTAACCATAGCGCTATTATTGGTGATTTTAATTCTGATATACGTGATTCAAATTCTTCTAAATTTACACATGAGTTGTATGATTTTTGCAGCAATGAGAGTTTTACTATAGCAGATAAACAATTGTGTGATGATGATTCTTTTACATTTCTTAGTGAGGCCCACAACACAGTTCACTGGATAGATCACTTCCTCTTAAGTAATAATCTTATGTCAACTTGTGATAATATATATATTGATTATGGTTATGTTACATCTGATCATTATCCAGTTATTGGTACTTTCAATATGTCATGTTTGCAGAATACATATAATTCAGGTTCTTTTTCGTGTGATAAAGTTCCTTGGGATAAATTAAGTGATGAGGATTTACATAGGTACTCTGATCTTGCCAAGGAATATCTTGATAATGTTGTTATAGATCGTAATCTGTTACTTTGTCGTGATATTGATTGTGATAATCCCTTTCATATAAGTGCTACTGATCAATTATACCATAATATTGTTGATAGTATGTCTCATGCCAGACGACAGTTTGCTAATTCCAGTAAAAAGAGGCATTTTAATCAAGTAGCAGGCTGGAATGATTACTGTTCTGCTTCTCACTCGGATGCGAGGGAAGCTTTTTTACATTGGGTTCGTAGTGGTAAACCTAGGCAGGGATTAACTTTTGATCATATGAAAAAGACAAGAGAATATTTTAAATATACACTCAGACTCTGTAAGGCTAATCTAAGTAAGAATCATGCCGATAGCTTAGCTTAGTTACTCTCCAAGGATACCAAGCAATTTTGGAAGGAGATAAAGAAACTTAAGGGTGATTGTAATAATAATGTTGCCTTTACAATAGAGAATGTGTCTGGTGAGCAGAATATATGTAATTTATGGAAGGATCATTATGAGTCTATTCTTAATTCTTCAAAGGATACAAGATTAAAGTCACATGTAATGAATGAACTTTCTAAATGTGCTCTGCCTGATAATAATTTTACTTTTGATGAGGTCAGATCTTCTATCAAGCAACTTAAGGGTGGTAAGGCCAGTGGTAGAGATGGACTTCAGAGTGAACATTTCAAGTTTGGACCTGATAGTTTGATTGTTTATGTTTGCATGTTGTTTAATTGTATGGTTGTACATGGGCATATTCCTACTGATTTTATGGATACTTTCCTTACGCCTATTGTTAAAGACAAGAAAGGCGACCTGGAGAGTAAAGATAATTACCGTCCTATTGCTGTCACGTCTATTTTATCTAAGATCTTTGAGACTGTTATTCTAAATAGGTACCAGGATTGCCTTATTACATGTTATAATCAGTTTGGTTTTAAGAATAAGCATTCTACAGATCTCTGTACTTTTACGTTGAAGCATGTTATTGATTTCTACCAGAGCATGTCTAGTCCTTTATTTATCTGCTACCTTGATGCTTCCAAGGCTTTTGACCGGCTAAATTTTTGGGTGCTTTTTGACAAGCTTTTTAAAAAGGGGAATGCCTGTAATTATTGTCAGGATTCTTATCTATTGGTATTCTACTCAAAATTTCTATGTTCGATGGGGATCTAGTGTCAGTGAAGCTTTTTAAATCATCAAATGGTACCAGGCAGGGTGGAGTCATTTCACCGCACTTTTTCAATGTTTATGTTGATGACTTATCCAGTGCTCTCAATGAACTTAATGTTGGGTGTTTTATCAATCATATCTGTATCAATCATTTAATGTACGCAGATGATACAGTTCTTATTGCCCCATCTATAAGTATTCTTCAACATTTTATTCTTGTGTGCGAGAAGTATGCTAGCACTTCTGAGATTATATTTAATGTCAAGAAAACTGTTTATATGTGTATCAAATCTAAAATTGTGCCCATGTCTAGTGTACCTAAACTATTACTTCTTGGTCAGCCGGTTAAACTTGTTGACAAATATAAGTATTTAGGTGTCATTATGACAAGTGATTGTAAAGATGACGCAGATATTTCTAAATTGCGTTGTAATTTATATTCTCGGGGCAACAGTGTTATTCGTAATTTTAAGTCATGCAGCGATGATGTTAAGACTCACCTTTTTAAGACTTATTGCACTAGTTTTTACTGTTCACATTTGTGGTGTAATTTTACTGCAGATTCTCTGCGTCGTATTAAGGTTGCCTATAATAGAGTTTTTAGGATACTGATGAACCTTAAGCACCGTATCAGTATATCAAGAACTTTTTTAGACTACAATGTTCATCATTTTGATATAATAATGAGGAATGCTATTACTGGGTTTATAAAGAGATTAGAATCCTCTGAGAACAATCTTGTGCAAGCTATTACTAAGTCTCAGTTTTATACTTATAGTCGTTTGTTTACATATTGGAAGACTGTGATATTTTAATACTGTGTTAATTTTCTCGTCCACACAACTTTATTTTTATTTTATTTATTTATTTATATCTTATTGCTATGATTATACATTTATACAAATTCTGTAAATGTATATTATCGAAATAAATTATTCTTATTCTTTTTTTCCATATTTTGAGACTTATCTTTCTCAAAAGAAGTACATGTATATTTCATTACAGATTCGAAAGTCCCCTGACCTGTAAATCAATATTATGACATATTCAATGATACATTTAAATTCACCTGAAACTATCGCAGTTTTTATTACAGAAAGACGATACATGTAGCATAGTTTTGCTGAATTGAACTTTCATAACATAATTGTAGGTGGTCTATTTGGCAATGACATGCGTGACCGCGGCTACCCCCACTGCCTACTGCTGTATCATGGGGGCTCGTTTGAGACGTTCGTGTTCTGCAGACAGCCGCCCTACCACATCCAGCCTCTTACCAGCATAGAGGCACACGGCCAGCCAATCACATCGATCCTACCATCTGTATTCAGTAAGTCACCCAATCATATCCATCCTACCAATGATCTGTCTTCAGTAAGTCAGCCAATCATAAACGTTTACTATAGCGTGACTACTGTTCATCTTCACTATTGTATTTATGCTCTTAAAAGCCCATAACATCAATCGCACATAATTAGTGTGTTCATCATATGTCCATAACAAGTGTAACAATCATACCTTTATTAACATACTAGTAACTGACAGTTACTAACTGTATTATTATTTTTTCCAATCTGCGAATTATTGAGAAGATCAACTCACCATGAGAACTATTGATAATGACCAATCGCACCAGCATCTACTAGTTAATTAGTACCCTATGGAAAGAAAAAAAAAAGAAAGATTAAAAGATAAATACACCTTTTCATATCTGTTCGAAGACGTGTGAAAGTGCACAAAGAATGATACTGTTGCCTATGAGCATAACCATTGAGCTCCACTTGTATGAGCCAATCACTTGAGTCGTGCCATCTCCTCGCGCTGCAGGCACCCTGTTCCTCACGGCCTCTGAGGACGGCTCTGTGAAGATGTGGTGGCTGGAGCGCGGCAGCCTGCACAAGTACGTGCCTCAGTTCCACCGCACTGAGACCAACATCACATGGATGTCCACCCACGAGCACTGGGCAGTGTCGTTTGGCAAGGGATCGTGGTAGGCATATTACCATATATTGTGTATATAGTGTTACAATATCCTCCCATAGTTTAAAGTGTCTCCTTCTAGTAGCTTCTACTAGAAAAAATTTTATGGGTTAGACTTATGTAACTACATTGTATAACCTTTTTCAATACTTGACATATGTTTCATTTTCCTGAACTACTAATTGGCTAAAATATTTTAAAATCTTTCAGAAAAATTGTCATGTTTGTATGAGGGGTTATTTTCAATAACTTGTGAATTGAATGATAGCCACGGAATAGATGAGGATAAAGCAGTGTGTGCTACAATCTCCTTTAATAGTCTGTGTTGTTGACGTGCCTATAGCACTGCCTCCCTGTGGTGTCTGGTCGATGGCCGCATCAAGCTGGAGTTTGCCGAGCCAGGGCAGGAGGACATTGTGGCCTGCCATGTGATGTGGGAGCGCCGCCTGGTGCTGGCCGTCAACACCAACAACACGCTCTTCATGTGGAGATTCACACTCCCCGACTACGCTAAGGCCAGAGATAAGGTAATATGGTAGAAATCTATGTTTGAATTTTATAGTCTACCTTTCAACACCAACTGATCCATACACTCTGTTAACTAATAGGTCTACACCAGGTTATGGGCACTCTGGTCACACTGGTGTGGTTAATAAAGCAATTCTTAGACTGATTCTAATCCAGTCATCTACTGTATACGACCATCCAAGTGCCCATCCTCGTCTAACAGCCATCCCCCCTCTTTTTCTTAAATGTCCTTAAGAATTATGTAGTAACTGTACTCTCGTGTAACAGCCCACCCCCAAGTTTGAGAAAATTTCAATTTAACAGCCCTGGGTGCTCATCATCGGCTTTCACGGGTTGATCATTCACACTGCCTTTACAAGTCCTTGATCATATCAACGGCTCACGGCTATATACGCAGTATATAGCCGTGAGATATGACGATGTGGGTGCTTGGATGGTCGTATACGGTATGTCAAGCTTTTTGTAATCAGCTGAATAAACAACTTCAGTAAAATCACTCATCATAAGTCCATTACAGTAGCAACTTGTTATCTTGAATCTGCAGGAATAAAAATTAAAATGCTGGATATAACCAATGTTCGAGAGAACCGAACAATGATATCTGTTCATAATGTGGTTGAAGGGAAATAAAACTAACCTCTGAATATATAACAACAGAGCAATATTAGCTTCTGCTCTTGTTGTTATACAGGTTGTGTGTCGACCTGAGCCTATGCTGTGTAACGTTCCTGTGGATGGCAGCATAGAACTTTCCAGTGATGTGAAGGAAGGTCTTTTGTATATATTATCAGGTATTCATTAGTGTAGTTTCCTCACGAAACTTAAAATGATGCCATTTTAAAATCTAAAGGAGCATTTCATTTTTCAAATTACATAGAAATTACTTCTCTGTTGCAGGTCTGCATCTTACGACAATTAACCTCAAAGATTTAAATATACTGAATTCTATAAGGACAAAAATACAAGTAACAAACATGAACATCACACAGCAGCCAAGGACTTTGTTGTGTAAAGATGTGAAGGAAAATACATTGCTACTACTAAATGCCAAATCGGGCGAAATTATTTCCACTGTCAGCATTAACGGACATGCAACCATTCAGGTGCTAAGTTTAGCACAGTGTAATGGAAAAACCTGCATACTCGGACACATTCCCCTGTCAAACATGACTGAACTGTCCATCTATGACGCTCCATCAGAATCAGTGATTCTGCACAAGGAAGTGTCTATTGCTGCAGTTGACCAAACGTGGCTGGTGTGCGTGGCGCCATGTTTTGCACTTGTTTCTGGAACATCAGTTCGTGTGTTCACGTATCAGCTGCAGGAGCTACTGAGCCACACTGCTAAACGGCGAGTGCGCACTTGTCAACTTACACCAGATGGAGAGTACCTAGTCTATAATCATGGAGTGAAGGAGGTAAGGATTTAGAGTGCAAATGAGCAAACAGATTTTGTCTCTGAGATATGATATTAGACGAATATGATATGTGGCCTCACTGGCCTTTAAAATGCTAAGTAACTCACATTTTATGTTGACATCGATATGGAGTTTGTTATCCGTCAGTATTAAGAATTACCTGAAAGGCCATTTTTATTTTTTCTTGTGAAATGATAAATTCAATTTGACAGCCAAACTTCAAAAAACAATTATGTAATATTCTTTGATCGGCTAAAGAGTGTAAATTTACAACCAAACAGATTGTAAAGTCCACACAGCAATAATGAGATTAAACAACAGAGGGGGAAATATACACGCTTATGCAAGTTATTTTATTTTGGACATTACAGATGATCTCATTTTGATATCTTTTAGTCTCATTCTGTAGTGTTTGGAGACTTATTAGTGAATAATTTAGAGTAATTAGAAATTTAGAAATTTGAAATTTATTTATTCAAAACGATATCTTTTCCTACATTTCGACACTTAAAGTGTCCTCCTCAGGGAAATATCATCATATCACAGTACAAAATAATAAAATATAAATGAAGATTTCGGAATATACGTATTTTGAGATATGAGAATGGCCCTTGATTTTTTTTTTATGAGAAATGAGAATGGGGGTCTAGTCAATCTCCTTACAGAATTGAGAGAAATTGTGAATAACTTTATTTTAATTTATATTATTTCATATTGCTGTGCCTGTGATGTGGCTGCAGCTAAAGGTGGTGCGTGTTTGTGACGGCCGCCTCATGGCGATGTACACCATGTACGAGCCCATCTTATGTCTCGCCGCGTCTGATTGGTTCATCTCTGTGGGTACCACCGACCGCCGCCTCTTCACGCTTCTGCTCGTCGACCCTGAAGTAAGGCACCATTCAGAAAACATGAGAGGGGTGAGGGGTGTGGACCTGAGGACTTTAGGTTGTGCCATTAACTTTTATCACAGTTGGGTTGGGTAGGCTTTGAGTTGCGGGGGTTTGAGTTGGGTAGGGCCAAAAATTCTTTAATATGTTTTAAGGGGGACCACGAAGTTTTCCATGGATAATTTAGGATTTTAGATTCCATGGATATTACAGAGGGCGGCCAACAGATTTTTTTCATTCAAATATGAGAGAGGGAGGTGTATCACTTTTTGTACCAATATGCTAGTGGGTGGCATAAATTTATGCAGTGCTCGCAAAGCCAGCTGGAATATTGTTGAATATCTATGAATCTTTATTGATTATGACACCAATGCTTGCAGGCATAAGGCCCACTGCGTGAATGTAGTTCTTTACTCATATGTTTCCTCTAATTGGAACAACAGATAGTAAACAGTTTAAAAGATACGGTATCTTCATCAGTTTAAAAGAGAAGTGTTCCACACTGTGTACTAAGTACTTCATTGTTAATAATTCACTTCTTTATGTGATGTTCTTGCATGTGATTGTTTTTTGTTTTTTGTGTTTTTTTTTAACTTTTGGTAATTACTAATTAAGTTTCCTATTGATAAATCATCAAAGAAGCACATTTTAATTGTGACCACAGAAAGAGGCCCACAAGAAGCGCATCATCTTTGTTCGTGGCCAGCAGACGTCACTTTCTCATGAGGATGCAAAGGCACTTCATAAAATGACCTACACCTTCAGCAATCCAGGCGACGGAGTTGTAATTAGCAAGGATGAGAAGGTGATATTTTAATCAACTTTGCATATAATATTAAAGCTAAGAAAGTGGTTGTATAATAGCTACTTTGCATCCTTGTGAATAATTCTTGTGAATAAATTGTCATTGAAAAAGATTTTTATGGCGATTCACAAACCACTCAATTTCCTACCACAATGTCTTTTTGTCTATCAGTTTATTCCAAAATGGTAGCAGGTATGTATTATAATTATGTTGATTCCTGTTAATCACATTGAATTTAATTGTGGAATTTCTTTTCACATTTTTGTGTCTATTCTATGTTGATATGCTCATTGAAAGCTAAGATACCCTTATAATGATTGTCCCATCTTTAACTTTCATTCAAAGGTTCAAGTGATCAAAATGACCCGTGATAGAGAAAAAAATCGACGACAGCGGCTAGCAAGGAAAGCAACCAGCATGAGAACTGTTCATAATGCACTCAGCATGTCTAGATCGTCACCAATCGAAGAAAATCCGGAAGATCGTCAGCGTCGACTTGCACGAAGAGCAACCAGCTTGATCATGGCTAATAACACCACGAGGACACGATCAAGAGAAGATCATCAAACAGCCTCAGTTGCTTGTACCATTCAATGAAATTCAAATACACATTTATGCAGCATATGAATGTATCAAAAGGATTCGTGTATTGTATTCTTATAGTTCCCTATTTATAGTACTAAATTATTGAAAATATCCAAAAAAACAAATTTTAATGTTTCTGTCCTTCACTATTATTCCCTATTTAATAAACAACATGATCAAACTTAATTTGGAACACAGATACTATCTTTTGGAACCATAAATGGCTAACTATAAGCACAATACAAATCATCATTCATTGACGAAGAGAGGTTTTGAAGAGTGGAATTTTAGATTATTGTGATGTTTTGATGTCTTAACTGCTGATAAAATGATCCCTGGATATTTTAGCTCTGATGAGGAATTTGTTTATTCGAAAGTACATGCACAATGTACTTAGGAAAAAAGAATTAGAAGTTCAAATTCAAATTATCATTTTTGTACTTTTTGTTTTTCTTTCAATGCTATATTTT
>CM032666.1:3349046-3585659 GCA_019095985.1 Streblospio benedicti
GTCCTTGAATGAGTTCATCATGTTGGTAATTATGTAAATTTATTATTTTCATCTTTCACAACACAAATTTGACCTGATATGTGCAGTAGTGTTTTTAAAAATGTCTGTAGAAGCAGATGAAACTGTCAAACGGTTAGAAATTCTTTGTGTTGTGAAAGATGAGAATAATAAATTGAAAAAATATGCATTTTAATTGTTATGATTTGATTTAATTAATCCATTCACTTTTATCCATTCACTTCTCTATTTTGTTTTATTTTATATGGTTTTACAAGTGAATTTTTATCTAAATGCCAAATATAATTCAATCTTTCTCTATTATTTTTAGTATTTTCATGAAATTTTATAATTTTGCCAATTTTTGTATTGTCAATGTAGTTGATCATTAAACAATGTACATGATAAAGAGATTATTGAAAATTGTTTATTTCATTATTTTGTATACATATAAATCACTCAATATTTGTTGATACAATACCGGTCCAATGGCAAATTTATCCCATATTAAACTCAGGTTTCCATTTCCATAGATATGTGAGCATAAATATGTTAAAAAAGTTTAGTGAAATCAAACATTTTCTAAACTTATCATGCTGTAGGATGTGTGTCATAGCAACACAAACAATTTAATGTACTTACTTAGAAATCTGAAGAATCATTTCGAACAGAAATACCTTGTTTTACATTATTGTCCTTAACTGTATTGGCATATTGCTAATGCTAGCATATTGCATTTATAATATCTTTATGAAATAATTCCATCTAATGTGTTAACAAAGTATTGTTATAATGGAATGTAAAAATGCAGTAAATTATACACTTACTTACAACATTGACTATTACTTCTAAAAATACATTTCTATTAGATCTAGCTTACACATATCAAAGAAGAAATTCTGTTTTACAAATATAGTTGTTTCTGAAAGTGAAAAATTATTGTGCTTTACTTAGATGAACAATTCTCTTTGCAATAAGATTGTCCTTATTGGCTCATAGACCGTACAAAAATAGATTTAGAATTTGCAAAACCTCTTGGGAAGACGGAAATTTATAAAGTACACATTTTATACACCAAAAATTAATTTACAGTAGTCACAAAAGATCAACACAAAGGCACAAGAAGGCCACACATGACATGATAGTACCAACTTTCTTTGTACAATTAGATCTACACACTAAAAGCAGTTTGCTAATATGGGCAGTAAAAAACATTTGTACAAAAAAAGCGAAGATCTATGAAGGTGGTTATATACATTATCAAACAGAGCAAATATTGCAAAAACATTTACAAAATGTTAAGCAAATTTATTAATAAAAATTAATTTTGAAGTATAACCTAAAGCCATAAAAGTTAGTTCCTTCTACAATGTAGATTTATTAAATAAGAAGGTATAATAAACAGATTAAGATATTAAAACTCATAATAATGCTAATACATTTTTATCAACAAAATCATTATCTTCATATTTTTAGGTTCACTTTTCACTCTAGCGTACATGTTGGTACTTTTGTACCTCATGTGCCAAAGTAGATATCCTCTCACAATAACAAACTTAGCATTATGCTTTTTGCCCGTCTATCATAAAGGACGGGCAGCAGTTCTGGTACCTGAGTAATAGTGTCTACGAGTACACGGAAGTCTGCTAGATCTGCGTTACTAGTACATGTGTATCACACAATTATTCTGCCGCTGCAATGTGATTGCCATAGTATAAATTTTGAGATCAAGCCATGATTCTGTCTCAGTTGCATACAACATACAGTAAGCTCTGTGATAGATATGCATATGATTTTCTCACCAGAACCCGTCTGGTGATCTAACAAACATCTACTTACAATAACATACGTGTACACCTGTAAGCATAAACAAAGCATCACATTTCAAACCCCCATCAGAGGTTCTATTCAATTGTACTTCTGAAATGTACAATTTAGATAGATGTGAACAGATTAAAAACCATCCATGCAATTATTTGACATTAACACAAACAAGTACATTCATGTAAATCAACAATTATCATATAAACATTGGTGCTTGGCTTATATTTTGGAAACAGTGGAAACAAAGCGACTAAGACGATGGAATGCAGTCACATACTGCTAGACTGTAAATCACATGAAGAGATCAATCACAGGAGAGCTATCAATAGTGTTAAGGTCACTTGAGAGATATTATACGCAAACAACAAAAAGCTACATTTAAGGAAAGACAATTTCGCTGTTCTAAAGTGAATATTTACAAAAACAAAGGAAGCCATTATCAATAATGAATAGATGGCATGTTTTTTCAACTAGCAAAAAGATAATAGAAATGTAAGGTGTATTACAAGTAGAGAATTAAAACATTAGGTCCTCTCATTATTGTTGTGTTTTAACATCGTAACTGCTGATAAAATGTTGGTTGAAAAAGATAATTTGAATTTGACTATCTAAAATTCATTGGCTAAGTACTTTTGAAGAAACAAATTCCTCATCTGCGCTAAAATATCCAAAAATATAAAAACATTTTCTGATTTTCTGAAGCAAATTGTCTGTCATATATACAAGTTAAAAATACATCTTGTTGGTAAGCTAGTATAGAAGTAGGCAATGTGAGAATGATCAAATATTGACATGCTAATTATAAAATGTTGGAAATTTACGGTTAAAATACATATCACACAAAGTAACAAAGATGGACGCCAATGTGCGGAAGTATAGGAAAATGTTATGATTTTTACGTTTTTTCTGTTTATTTCGATAATCGTAAGTATCATAGTTTTGATTGAGCAGTTTCAAGAAACCCTTGATGGACGGAACTTTTTTCGAATTGTTACGAATTATTACGTTATATTACGATTCCTCTAATTTCGTAACGGTTCTGTATCCTTCTGACGGGATCAGTACTGTATTTGGTACAGCACATTGTAATTAATATAAAGAAACTCAATAATATACATTTTAACAGTAAGTTTCCAACATTTTACTATTAGCCTGTCAATATTTGATAAATTACATTGCCTACTTCTATACTAGCTTACCAATTAAATGTATTTTTAACTTGTATTTATGACAGACAATTTGCTTCATATAATCAGAAATGTTTTATATTTTTGGATATTTTACTTCTGATGAGGAATTTATTTATTCAAAAGTACTTTGCTAATAAATTTTAGAAATTCAAATTCAAATTATCTTTTTCAACCATCATTTTATCAGCAGTTACGACATTAAAACCCAACAATAACGATCGATTCATTCAGAAAATAAAAAAAGATAATAAAAAAACCTGCAAGATCAAAACAATACATCATCTTCAGAAAACAATACATGTACCGGGTATGTATACAAGCTTGCATAAGCTCAATCTAAAGAACTCATATTCAATGGATTATCCAGAACATAAATGATTAGTTGCTTAGTAACAACTTTCTCTCCAGTTCTGAGGACACAGCAAATCCTATGTTATTAATCAATTTTCTGACACAACAAATGCAACAACAAAATCAGAAAACGATAAAGCAAACTTCGAAATGTGCTCATATTCATTTGATTTTTTTGCTGTCTCCTTCTCCAGAGACTCCATTCTCTGTTGTAATGTCTTCAGGAACCAGTTCTGCCACGCACTTTCTGGGGAACCAGCCTCTCACTCTCACAATTTTCCTCATATCGCCCTCTGACTGTCTTTTCTGGTCCAGTATTTTGTCTCCATACAGCCAATGCCTAAAATAAAAATTCAGAAATTTGAACATTTAGTACTTCAAATAAGTATTTTTAATTAATTTTTGAAAAGCAGCATTTTTTAGATGCCCTACTTAGATATCATGCGACAAAAAGAGATGTTTTCATGTCATAATTTACCAGCAATTTATGGATTTATGTAATGGATTCTGTGTTTTATATACACATTTTATACATTGTAAAATCATCACATTTTTGCACCATTTGACTGTGCAAAGCCTTATTCATTGTCTTTTGTAAATTCATAATAATTCAATACATCAAGGACAAATGTACATCGGAATTGAAAAACTGGAAGAAATGCAATTTACAATCATTCACAGGGTCATTTCCATGTAAAGGCCAACTCCAAAATTTGGAGCACAATATATAGCAGTGAAACCAGTGAAATTACCTTGTATAATATAAATACACATTCATACAGAGACCCATCAGAAAAAGTTAATGATTTTTATGAAAAACCTTCAGCATTCTACTGGACGTAGATTCAGTCATTGGGGACATAACTACTAGTACACTACGTTTGTATTGAGAGACAATTACAACGAAAGACTTGTCATTCAAGAATTAAATATCTTTTCACATCTGTTCAAAACCTGTTTAGAAGTGTACAGAGAACTGTGCTGGTGCCTTTGGTGAGTACATACTTTTTCCAACGCGAGACGAGCAGACGGTCTCCTGGTGCTAGCGGGATGCGCGGTTCGTCTGTGCAGGGCGGGCAGCAACACACACGACAACCTGATGACACAAAGCAGGTAACTTATAATAAAACGCTTTATGCCTCACAAAAAAGCCTAGCTCATTTCTAAAGTAATAAATTTCTTCAGTTGATATATTTTTCCCTCGTATTTCATACTTTCCATTTATTATTTATTGAGTGCAATTTGATATATGTTTATGTTATATTTCATACTTTACATTTATATTATTAGTTTTATTGTACATGTTTCTCTTGTGATATGCACACGTAAAGACTATATTGAAATCAAAATACTCATATTTGTATATGCCCATCAATATTTATCATGGTCTGGTCTTGTCCAAGAGAATTTAAAGCCATTCATTGCTGATAAACGTTACCTTGTGTGATGGGGATCATGGACCCGGAGTACTTCTTGATGGCCTCGTACACCACACTTTTGTCACGCTTGTCCTTCTTCTGCTTTATTTGTTCAATCTAACAATGAAATGAACAATTATTACTGCTGATTTTGGGGCATATCCGTGCATGACCTTAGGAAGATGTCTATGAGACCCAACACTACCATGGGGCGAGAGCACATGCAATAGAGGAAAAAAAGACCATATATTTACTATACTTTTTCCCCATTTGGTATAACTGTGCACCCAACTGAATCAGCACAGAATAAGATAGCTTGCATTGGGGACGTTGTGATACGTTTTTATAGATACAAATAAGCTCATGCATATTATTAAGTTTGATCAACCACGCTTATCGTTTTGCAAGTTATTAGGAATAAGTGTACTAGATTGTCAAAACAATATGTTTTGTTTTACATTGCTACCAAAACTAATAAGTATGCAAATTAAATAATGTTATTTAAACAAAGACAAGTATTAAGAACTTTCCCGGCAGTTCCATTACCATACATACTAAGAACCACACTAATGATTTTTGGTGGGAAACAATAATTATTCTTTGAGTGGTAGATAGCTTCGCCCTGTCTGCTGTTAAAATTAAAAAAATCCAACACCATATTTAAATTTGCATATTAGCTATTCCTCTAAAAACATCCTGCACATAATGTGTTGAGATGATTATCTATCTAAAGCTGACAATACTGCTAAAGTGCACTGCAATAGATCCCTCTCCGCTCCAGTCAGTAATCAAATCAGCGTTCCCGAGGTAATGAAGTCATCCTTCTAGTGATAACTCAAGTTAATTGACCTTGTACGTTATGAGATTATGCCCTCTGTAGGCCTTTCTTTATCACATAACATTAACCTTTCCAATAACTTGTAATGTTTGTGGTCAAGTGATCAAAGTATTCGTAATTTTCTCAAATTTTGCCTAGGTAAGGGGGATCAATATGGCCCACGTCACCACGTAGGGTATAAAACACTCATGTTCATGTAGGGGCCTAAAACAACTCAGCTTGATTCTTTTCTTCTTATATCTCACGTGCACTTCATTATTTAAAGTCATTTTAATGAGTGAGGGGTGAAATTGTTAAACAAATTGCGGTGTATGCACCTGAAAATCATGCCATAATAGTTTCATTTCTCCATACCCCCTGGTCCAAAAAAGTGCTGGCCTGCCTACTGCCTAGTGATGATGGAGTAAACTGGTCCAACTAAAGTTGGAAATTTTGAATACTGGCTGCTGATGTCTCTAACGAAAAAAGGCAAGAATTATATGATGCCGGTCGGATAGACATATAATATAACTAAATTTGGTAAGAGAAGCTTTTTTTCATTCATCGGACGGCTTCGGGCCCTTCCAGTACGTTTCCGTCGTCCATTTTTGGGGGCTCGAAGAAAGTGGTAACCGACCCCCCCCCCTCCCCCATCAACATTTTAAAAAGTTGAGTAACTCCCCCCCACCCCCCACCCCCCACCCCCAGTCTCATTATTTATGATCGTTAGGGACCATTCAGTATTTGTGACAGGGTGGGGTAGGAGGATTTTCCAAAATTGCTGTGAAAATATTAATAGCCCCCCCTCAAACCTCTGTGAAAAAATTGGTAACCCCCCCTCAGTTTCATGTGACAAAAATTGATGACCCCCCCCCCCCCTCCCCCCAACATTTGCCGGTTAACTAAAATCCTATTTGATGGATATCCATAATATAAAAAACAGTAAATTTTAGTACAGAATCTCTAAAAAATAGGGGTAAATTTTATGTGAAAAAATTGATAGCCCCCCCTCAAAAGTGTGTGAAAAAATTGATAACCCCCACTCCAAACATTGTGACAAAAGTTCATGGCCCGTCCTAAAATCCTCCTACCCCACCCTGTCATAAATACTGAATGGTCCCTTAGATAATCATCTCAACACATTGCGTGCTGGATGTTATTAGCAGAACAGCGAAATAATATATGGTGTTGGACATTATTAATATAGTAGCAGACAGGGCAGAACTGTCTACCACACAAAGATTAATTATAATTTGTCACTTATGTGACTTCACCAATGCTAGCAGCTATGATAATGAAGCTGTGGGGAAAGGTATCAATAATTGTCTTTGTTTAAATAACATTATTTAATTTACAAACTTATTAGTTTTCGTAGCAATGTAAAACAACAAATATTGTTTTGACAATCTAGTACACTTATTCCTAATAACTTGCAAAATGATAAGCGTAGTTGATCAAATTTAATAAAATGCATGAGCTTATTTGTATTTATAAAAACGTATCACAATGTCCCCAATGCAAGCTATCTTATTCTGTGCTAATTCAGTGGCATGCATTTTCCCTCCCAAAATTCATTAACCCAACACTATCACTGCAATCTAGTACACTTATTCCTCATAACTTGCAAAACGATAAGCCTAGTTGATCAAATTTAATAATATGCATGAGCTTATTTGTATTTATAAAAATGTATCACAACGTCCCCAATGCAAGCTATCTTATTCTGTGCTAATTCAGTGGCATGCATTTTCCTTATTTGTATTTATAAAAATGTATCACAACGTCCCCAATGCAAGCTATCTTATTCTGTGCTAATTCAGTGGCATGCATTTTCCCTCCCAAAATTCATTAACCCAACACTATCACAGGATAGTGCACAGTTGTACCAAATGGGGAAAAAGGATAGTAAATATATGGACTTTTTTTCCTCTATTGCATGTGCTCTCGCCCGCCATAATTCGTTCACATTGATTATGAACTTTGAACCATGAATGGATGGGCATCTACGGTTTGCCCAGTTCACTTTTTAAAAAAAAGCAGCTGTCCATACATAAGAGAGATTAACAAAAAACGGCAATAATTACAAATAAAACGCATAAAAAGAAAACTACTTAAGACTACTAGGGCGACAAAACTTTGATCCCTAGTTTCAGATCTTTTTTGGGGCCTAAAATTTTCAAGAGGGGGTGAGGGAAAATGAGAAAAACATATGATGGCTGCTCTGGGTCGGGTGGGAAAATAAATAAAAAAATCTAAAATTAAAGAGTAGGGAGGAAAATACTTTAAAAAACTGTTCATTTCTAAGGAGAGGAACAAAATAAAAAATTCAATCCAAGCGATACCCACGCGTTATAGTACGACACCATCTAACACTGACGTATTAAAAGAAATTGACAATCTATGTGCGAGTTCGCGTTCGATTTTTCATTGCATTTTAATGTGACTCTGCTGTGTAAAGCTCCTACGTATACACGCTTCTTTTACAAAACCAGAACCTGTCATAAGGCTAAGTTATGTGACCATTGCTGAGTAGGCCGTACTGAATGGAAAAAATCCAAGCGTGCAAACATAGATACGGCGATTTTAGAATGAAACTAGAAGCTCTAGAGAGCCTGAATCGCTCACCTGCATCTATGTTATTTTTAACAAACAAGTTAACTACTATGTGCCATCATCTCAGGATCTGCCAGTGTAACAAGTTAAATGCTGTGCCCTCTTCTATTATTAAAAAACCTGGATCTGCCAGTGTAACAAGTTAACTGCTGTGCCCCCTCTATATTACAAAGAAACTGGATCTTCCAGTGTAAAAAACCTGGATCTGCCTCTGTAACAAGTTAAATGCTGTGCCCCCTTCTATTATTAAAAAACCTGGATCTGCCAGTGTAACAAATTAACTGCTGTGCCCCCTCTATATTACAAAGAAACTGGATCTGCCAGTGTAAAAAACCTGGATCTGCCTCTGTAACAAGTTAAATTCTGTGCCCTCTTCTATTATTAAAAAAGCTGGATCTGCCAGTGTAACAAGTTAACTGCTGTGGCCCCTCTATATTACAAAAAAAACTGGATCTGCCAGTGTAAAAAACCTGGATCTGCCTCTGTAACAAGTTAAATGCTGTGCCCCCTTCTATTATTAAAAAACCTGGATCTGCCAGTGTAACAAGTTAACTGCTGTGGCCCCTCTATATTACAAAAAAAACTGGATCTGCCAGTGTAAAAAACCTGGATCTGCCTCTGTAACAAGTTAAATGCTGTGCCCCTTCTATTATTAAAAAACCTGGATCTGCCAGTGTAACAAGTTAACTGCTGTGCCCCTCTATATTACAAAAAAAACTGGATCTGCCAGTGTAAAAAACCTGGATCTGCCTCTGTAACAAGTTAAATGCTGTGCCCCCTTCTATTATTAAAAGACCTGGATCTGCCAATGTAACAATTTAACTGCTGTGCCCCCTCTATATTATATAAAAAAACTGGATCTGCCAGTGTAACAGATAATTGTTGTGCCCCCCTCTTTCTTAAAAAAACCTGGATCTGCCAATGTAACAAGTTGTGCCTTTCTTAAGTCTGGTCTAGCATAATGCAAACTGGTGATGAATAGATGATTACTGAGAGAAATGTCCCATATCATACTGTTTACATTATGACTGAGGAGAGCTTTGTGTCTAAAAACAGCTTTTTTAAATATTGTAGTAGCAACCATAGTTTTTGATAAATCTTAATATGAAGCAGTCACTTTTTGCACAATACCATAATGAACCATTATACATAGTTTCCTATAAATCCATAAAGTAGTTTTTGAGGAGAAGATTTCTAAAGAATTGTTTACACAGACGGACGATGGGCGGACGCCAAGTGATGACAAAAGCTCACAGGTGAGCTAAAAAGGTAAGAATTATATGATGCCGGTCGGATAAAGACATACAATATAACTAAATTTGGTAAGAGAAGCTTTTTTTCATTCATCGGGCCCTTCCAGTACGTATCGCCACAAAACAGAAACTAGGGATCAAAGTTTTGTTGCCTAGTGAAAAAAACACTAATAGCTTACATGTACATACAGAAAAATATCATGAGATACTAATTGTAACAAAACCTGTCATTTTAGGGTGAGACTTTCGTTGTTATCTCAACAACTTCATCTGGTTGAATGAAAAGCTTAGATTGTCACAAAGAAATAAACATACCGTATTCATTCTAATATGGGCACAGTGCGCTTACAAAAAACAAATTTCAAACAAAAACAATTGTCGAATATTAGTAATAAGTGCACCCCGACAATTTTTCGCGGTTCTTTAATTTTTTCTTTTATTGCTAACCGTAAACATTCTTTCACAACGCAACCAGCGTGTTTTTCACAACGCGACTGGCATGTTAGTCTTTTTCACAACGCCCGGCGCATACCAGCGTGTTAGTCTTACAATATGGCAAGATAAACATGAAATCTTTTTAGGGAAAAAAGCAAAATTTGATAATTTAATCTTTGTAAACATGGGGATGCGCTTAATGGGGCAGGTGCGCTTATAAGAATGAATATAGTACATTCTTTTTACTAGCTATTATTTCACCCAAAACAAAACATCAGACCTTTTAAGACTTTTTAAGAATGGCCACACCTTGGTCCATTAACCACTCATCGTCCACTCACCGTCAGAGAGTACTGGTTGCAGCCATCCTTGACGGGCCACCAGATACCGTTGAGCTCTGGTCGTGGCTTCCAGTGGAATACCATCTTGAAATTCTCCCAGCGGCCCAGATGGTACGGGAACACAAAGTCTGGCTCGTCCTCCTCCTGGTCTCGGTACTCAGCCTGACAAGATGAAATGCTCACTTTGATTCAGGTACAGTATTTATAACCTCTCTATTAAAGGTTATGCTCAGTGGCCGAACAAGTATGCTTGTAGAGAAGCATTATGTGTTCTGTCCATTCTGAAAGTTTCTTTCAGTTAAACAGCGTATTAAAATATGTTGAGCAATTTAAATACCACGCAATAAGAGGCCGGCATATTCTCAAAAAAAACACATGAATGCAGAAATGTCAACCGAATGATTTTCGTCAGACGTAACTTGCACGGTGCACGTTAGAAGCCGCCTATCTCTCCCATGGTAAATGAGACGTCTGTCGTTAGAAATGGACGGTACATCTGGCGAAAATCATTCGATTATGCAATATCACGTGACCTTGTGTTTTAGTTGACGAGACGGCATGATATTTTCAAAGGTGAAATAAGTATAAAACGTGGAGATAAATATATATATTATTTTCATCACACTTGCAATGGATAAGGCATCTTCTATTGATACTGGATTTTACAGAACAAATATGATTTTGGCTGAGCAATATCTTTAAGACTGACCACCGGGCTACCTTCAAGAGCTCTAGGAATAGAGGTGGTCTCTTTATGAAGATTTGGGATTAGGTGTAGAAAAAATGATTTTGTGGTCTAACCGGTTTTAATCCCCCGAACGTAATATTTTTATTGTGTTTTTTATTCATAAAAACTTCAATCCTATGGATTCAGAAGGTCGAGGGGAGGGAAGAGGGAGGAGGCAGAAAGAAGGGTGGGGGCAGGAAGGAAGGGTGGGTGCTGGAACATTCAATCTGTTCTGCACCTGTTTGCCAAGGGTAGCTAGTGGGATGGATATTAGGGGGAAGTTGAATCATTGCAATATAGAGTGTACATGATAATGAGATATGATGACGGGAGGAAAGTGATGAAAGTGTATGTAATCCATTCTGAACCTGTTCACTGGGGTGTGTGGGTGGGAGTCTGGTGGGAGGGATGGAGGACGGAGGGAAGGATGGGGAGGGAGGAGCATCTAATGTGTTCCGGATCTCATCCATTTCAACCCGAGCAGCACTGAGTGGCCAACTAGTTTCTAAATAACATAATTACAAGAAATAGTTCATTTATTATGATTTCATTGTTTAGACTAAGAAAAAAACACAAAGTATCAGATGTCCTGAAGAGACCTCTAACACATAACTATTCTCATTAAAAATTCTGACCAATCCCAGGCTGTTAATCTATAATTATCACTGGCCGGTGATGAATATAAATGAGGTAAAGTGACCAATCCCAGCTAAGTATCAGATGGGTGTTGTGGGTTCAACCAATCAGGTTGCAGTATTTAAACAGGTCACATAAATTATGTTAATCCACTCTCAGGCGAAACATATCAGAGGTCAATTTGCTTGACATAATACTCAGTGAGAAAAAACATGAAATAAATTCAATTTAAAAAAATATATATCAGAATCAAACAAATATCACAGAAGATAGAGATAATTAAATTAAGAACACGAGACATGACCCCGTGTCAATATCCTCCAAGGGCTGGGATGTCTCTGAATTGTTTTCTGAACTAACACAGAACAACATCAATTAATGCATACCTGAGGCGGATGCCAGGTGGGGTGGGTGGTGTAGGAATTTCTTTGATATATTATTTCAATTGTCTTATGCAATATCTTGTACATCGTAGATCTACCAACAAAGATTACAAGAAAACAACTGGACATTGTTTTAACATTGATTCTAAAGTAATTCTCATGATTGCAGTTCTTTTTTGTTGTTGTTTTTACTGTAGATAGAGACAACCAAATGAAGCAATGGATAGTGATGATGCGGCTGCTTGAATATCTTGAATTTGAGAAATAAATAAAAAAAAAAGAAAAAATATATCCCAAGGTAAACTAGCTTATTCTATGTGGAGTAAAACCAGGAAGCGGCCCCTAAACTAACCTAATTTTTTGTGGTAAAAAAATATGAAAAAAATAATAATATCATCATGAACGGCTAGGACTGGGTTGCTGTCCTCGCAGGCTTCCCCTGCATACCAGAACACGCATTTATTCTTTGTCTATATAGAGTACAGTCAGCACATAGTTCAGTTAATTTTGTGATAATGTTTATATAATACCTACCTAACTAACCTATTTTTCAAAGTCATGTTACTGGAACCCAATTATCATTTTTGTCGGCCTTATGTGATATGGTCTTTTCATAGAGGTGATCACTATATAGAGGTGGTCTTAATGGGAGGTTCTTCTGTACCACAAAAGTGCTGTGTAATAACCCTAGGCTATTATTTGGATACCCCCTGTCATTTGAAACATCCATGTACCATGATCTCTATGTTCAGCCCTATGCTCAACACTAAAATGCAGATGCATGAGTAAGGGTAATTTAGGCTCACCTTCATTGTAATCAACTCAATTTACTTACACTAATCACCCAAATATACTATTCATTACCTTATCTTTAATCCAGCTTTCAATGCCAGTTTCATTTTTCAAAATGCTTTTCATCTACAAATATAAATACTATCATTATGATAAACATGTATAGACAAAATATAATAAATGTGATTTTTGATGAAGAATCATATTTGACCAAATCAATTCATTTGAATGAAAGCTTCAGAGTATCTTTTTGGCAAACCCAAGTTCCAAGTACTAGTTTAAAAGATGGCAATGAAGAATTTACCTGTACACAGAAGAGTCCGCCCACTGCGAAGATGACACCGATGGCAAGGCCTACCGAGAACATGGAGGCGATGAACGTATAGACGCCCAGGTGTACCAGGGGTTCCTCACCCGTCCCGTGGAAGATGTAGTAGTTCTGAAGTGGATAGGTTCATTGTACACTTTTCGTTTACTTAACTGTAGAAAACAGTTTAAAGCGTTAACAGAATGACCATGCGTTAGTAAGGAGATGGATCGGTTTCACCTTGGTGACTTTAGAGGGTTTTTTTCATGTAAAGGGAACTGTATTTGCAAAATTTCTATAGTAAAAGAATTTTGTGGTCCTGGATGAAATCAAAGATTTGAAGCATATCAAAGTGGATTAATGAGAATTCAATGAAGAATTATGGACTATTTTCAAGAGAGGTAACATCATGAATCCACAATAGTGTGTTACCCTGTGAAGAGCGAGGTACATGGTTGATCGATATTGCGAATTACCCTGTGCAGTGCGCGGTACATAGCAGGCAGCAGGATAAACAGTGAGTGGATGCAGCCGCACGGTGCCCAAAACAGGAAGTAGGTGAAGTACGCGTGGTTGAAGTGGCCCACACAGTTGTTGATCCACGGACAGTGGTGGTCCATCTTCATCACACACCTGACACGCATGACAAACAGGAATTACATCTTAATTCCAGCAAAATATCAACATCAAACGTTTTTATACTTAGATTTGTTTTATGCTTTAACACCCAACATTGTTGAGGTAAAATCTGCTACGCTTCTCTTGAATGTGAAACTACAATATATATATATATATATATAGTCTATATATATCAACATCATGCATATATATAGTATATATATATATATATATATATATATATATATATATATATACTATCATATATTTTATATTATATATATATATATAGTCTATTTTTATCATGTTCTTGGAAATACATATCACATACTTCTAAAATTTGTTACATATATATATATATAATCATAGGATTATGCATTATGAATGGGGTATACTTATATAACATATCCACCCTCCATGTTACACCCCCCATATATTGTATTTTGCATAAAACAAAATAGTATAAGTGGAATATATATATGTCTTATATATATATATAATATATATATATATACTGTGAAAATATATATTTTGTTGAGCAATATATATAATATAAGTATATATATATATATATATATATATATATATATATATATATATATATATATATATATATATATATATATATATATATATATATATACATGTAGAGTTGTGTATCTTGTAGTAGGAACAGTTAAAATATTTCAGAGTAAAAAGATAGTTGGTATCTGGTTAAACTACATGTATCTAGGTAAACTGATATATCTTTCATGACAGTATGGAACATGATAACCATTGACCCAAATATTCATGATGCGTAGCGGCTACACATGAGCAAAAACATCACCCATCTAACCGTTTTTATTACTTTGGGAAACAAAGACGTTAAGCAGGATTTGCTTGATTGCTTTGTTGATTGCTTGCTAGTTTATTATTTTTGAAAGGGGGTGTAGGATGGTGAGAAATATATTAACAGTCAATATCTCATATTTAAGCATCTGACAGTAAAACTAGACAACAGAATTTTGTTTTTAAACTCACACTATTATAATTTTCTATTTGTTTGTTAAAGAATATTTAATATTTGGTATAGTAAAACGTGACAATAGAATTTTGTTTTTAAACACACGCAATTTTAATTTCCCATTTGTTTGCTGAAGAATATTTGATATTTATAGAAAATTTTACCTTTGACATTTCCTACAATGATGAGATCTTGGGACCTTGTAAGCTTCACAAAATGTACAGTATTGGAGACACATTGTGTCCTCAGGCTTCTCCTAATAATAAAGATCTTTCAGTTTAATGAGTATTTACTAATACAACATTGTAGTTGTAACCGCTTGTTTACCAACTCTTATAATGGCCACATATATTTTATTAACACATTTTCTTATTTCTTATTTTAAAAAAACTGCAACAAATATACCAGGTACATGTATCTTTGAACTCAATAACTGCTTTATCAAGTTAAGCCATTTGTTTGCATATGCATGCTTGATGCACATGAAGCTCACACGACAGAATGAAATTCACTGTGCCATGAATTAGTATTGATTCCATGTTCATAGCTCATGGAATGACAAATTTACAAATGATTTATAAATGCAAATATTCTAAACAGTCGATCTTTAAAAAACAAAATTAATATCACTTGTGTAGACATTCATCTTTTCAACAAATGCACAATTAAGTATTGCGACTACTATACTAAATAATAATATTCTATATGTACCGGTTTCCAGCCAAATTGCACGTGTCCCGGCCCACCATACATGGCACTAAAGAAGTTGTAGAGTGTCGCCACATTCCAGAACATATACAACAGAAGGTTGAGGATTCCACCTGCTGTAGTTGGTGGCCACCACTAAACGTATAAAATGAAATTAAATACTCTTCAGTAAAATTTGTCACATACATATATTCATAAAACATGTATAATTCAATTTGCATCATAATATACATGTATTTACTTATTCATAATGAAGGAACATAACTATCAAAGAGAAATACATTACATATACATAACAGTTGGATGCACTAGTGCAAATCATGAGTGGATAAAATAAACATGCCAATTTCCTAACACAAAACTCAAGCTTAATCTCACCAATTTATCACATTGAAATATAAATAGAATGATCATTAGTTACAATTATCCATAAATTTGAGTTTTAAAGACATTGGCATTATATGAATTGGCCAATTATTTATTTAGACTATATGTAAAATTCTAACAATGATGCATTTTGATACCTGCAGATTGCACATAGTTGTAGTTACTGATATTGTGGCAATCACACTCAGTGCCAGAATAGGACCCCAATGAATGACACGCAGCATCCCCATTTTTATGTCTTGATGGATATTGTCACCAATCTATCAAAATACAACGAAAAAAAGTCTATTACCAATCATTTGCGAAAAAGAGCAGACTACAAAAATCTTAAACATACAAAAACATTATGAATAGGCATTTTGTGATTCAATGATTTGGAAAAGTAAATTGAATTTGTATGATTACATGATCCATATGAATAAATAACTAAACTTGCTGGCCATTCAATTTTGTGGGATTGCAATGAACCAGTCTGACACACAACCTCCGTCCAAGATTAGACCAGATATCCGGTGTGAACTGTACTCCTGGAGAGCACAGATCACAGTGCAATAAATCATCTAAATAATTCTCATTCAGAGATCTGCTTATCTCAGGTATTATCATGTTTTGGGGGTCAAGATTAGAGCTAACTTAATAAAGCTTTCATTTTTAAGCCAGGCATTTGTCAGTAGTAGTGCAATTCACTGTGCAGTACTCCAACTTAACGAATTGCAGGATCGCCCCGCAGCCGGCCCAAACCGTGCATTAATATGTGACGTTACAGTCCAAAGTTACGATGTAAACAATTTCCGATCGTTTGGCGATTTGTGTTTCGGATCATAGAAATGCCACTTCTAGTGCTAGAGACAAAAACTATACGTCGTTGGAAAGGGCTCCTCCACTGGTCAAGGCGGACAGTGTGCAATTTGTCCCGTTTAAATCCATCTTACGATGGCCAAGGAATCAAGCCGCAAAGTTAAAATATTGTGTTGTTTTCACTTTCGCTTTTGAGTGTGGTGGGAAGAATCCATGATGAAATTACAGCATTAGTAACAATACAACAGTTGCGTTGTGTTGGTTCACTCCCGATTTTGCCTGGTTTTCAGTACTTTCAGTACTTTGATTACATTTCACATTCAAAATGATCATAGTCAGGGTGCCAAATGAGATATTCTTGCCTTACCGCGCCAGGGGAGATAAAAAAATTTTGTTCATTGATTTTACATCCTCGGGACCTTGTTATTGCATATCTGGCGGATATCAAGCATGTATCTTTGAGGCTTTTGAGAAATTCAAGATGGCGTCCAAGATGGCCATCACTCAGTTTGAAATCATAACTTTTGTACTATTTGACACAGAATAGCAAGTAATACCACTTTTACAATAGTTTTTTTTTACATCAGCAGTTCATTTCTGATGTTGTTTTTATGATCTTAGATCACAGATTCAACATGGACGCCAAGATGGCCATCATTCGATGAGAAATCGTAACTTCTGAATGATTTGACATGGAATAGCAAGTAATACAACTTTCTCAATAGTTTTTTTACATCAGCAGTTTATTTCTGATGTTGCCTTTATGATATAAGGTCCCAGATCCAAGATGGCCACCAAGATGGCCGCCACTCAAAGAGAAATCGTAACTTCTGACGTAGAATAGGAAGCAATACCACTTTTTAAATATTTTTTGTACACCAGATGAAACAAAGATGAGTCAAAATTGTGATATTTAAAATAAATGTCTAAACATTAAGGGGCTTTGGAGGAATGACAGTTTTAACATTCCGGTCAAAATTATTGTTGATTTTCACAGCTTGATCAGTCATTTGTGTTTGAAGCCAGCATTTCGCGCCAAAGGGCCATAATTTTCAGCCGTTTGTAGTCTGGCAGTGTGAGGCTCATGCGGACCGTGTGCAACCTGAGGACCAGGAATTCCAGGTCCTGAGATTATGTCTTTTTGTGATTTACAATATACCCAAGAGCCTCAAGCAGAAGACGGATTGTACGGCCTTCCTGACAGAAGTGCATTGGATCCTGGTTCAACTAGAGTAAGTCGTCCAGTTAGATGACCAGACGCACCCCTACCCTGCGCACAAAGCTCACTACTGGTTTGAACAGCTTAGTGAACACAAGGGATGTTGATGCCAAATCGAAGAGAAGGCATGCAAAACTGGTGCAGTCTGTTGGTAGCAGAACCGTAAGACTTTCCTGGGAATTTTGTAGATAGGAATGTACCAAAAGGCGGCCTTTAGGTCGACTTTCATGAGGAAGATGCCTTTCATGAACATATGTTTCACCAAGGGCATGCCATCCACTTGGTTCAGTTCAGCAGTGCCAGAGCTGACTGGCCCCCCACTAGATCCGGCAGGAACTGGATGGCCTTGAGGTTTAGGGTGTACAGCTCTGGCAGGGGGATCCCATTCAGGGATGAGGAGCAGAAAGCATTAGTGCTTCCATCGGAAGGGAAGGACAGGTGCTGGGTCAGTTCCGTCTACCCCCTCCAGTAAGGTGGGAGACCGGCACAATGTTACCCGTGTAGTTCGCTTTTGAACACTCAGCAGGACGTCTTAAAAGTCTTATCCAAAAAGGACTTCGCCACCCTTAGGGAGGGCTGTGCAGTGGTCTGCGAAACATCTGTGGCTTCATCCTTCGACCCGAGCACAAAACACGTCACCTGACGATGTCTGGCCCACCATAGGTATCGTCATTTCAATAAGTGTTAACATGTCGTCAACTTCAAAGTGCCGTGGCTCCCTATCGGCGCACTATCTTGGTGTGTACACCTTTTATGGCGGAATCCTTTGATATGAGGCGGGAGGCTTCTAACTGGGCATGGGATGTTTCTCCCCCTTTCATACGCGCAGGCGCAGCTGTTTAATGATGCACCTGTCCAACTGAGGGACCTAAAGGCAGTCCACGCCAGGGACCAGGTGCGTCTTCAAGATTTCCTCAACGTCTTTATCAGTGAGGTGTTTGTTAAAGTATACCTCTGCCGGCTCAGTGAAGTACAATTGCAAGGTATGTACCGGCGCCTTGGCAGGCACTGCCCTGTAGCCCTGATATCCGCCGAATCGTCGGGTGCGAGAACAAGAGGGCAGGCAATCTCCTCCGCGAGGCATGAAATAAAACAATCAAAAAATAAAATAAAATCACCAAATCCTCAAAATCATCCTCAGATGATGCAAAATCGTCAAAAGTGACAAGTCTGAACCCTCGTATGAGAACTCACGTGACCTCTTGCACTTGTGCGCGTGGTCACATGATGTGTGCGTGACCGCAGGTCACCCTCCTCATGAGGGTACAGCGATGATTTCCCACACAGTGCACAGTATTAATTTCAGTACTGTTGCGAATCAGTCTCGATCAACCCGTCCCTGTGGTGGTGCGCGCGCACGAAATAAAGTACAGCGCGTTAGTCAGTCACGAGTCCAAGTTCGAGTACATACTCGATCTTCCTTGCACACGTCCGAAAAATGTGAATATAGCAAAGCATCCTGGAGTACTGAAGTACATGACTAGTACTCGACTAATGGACATATTCTACTCGAGGACGAGTACTCGAGGTACCCATGGGGACCCTAGTTTAGTGGGTAGGGGTAGGGGGGGAGGTTTCCTGTAAAATGGAGAAATCTTTTTGGATACTTGAGTACTCGAGTGTACTTGTACTTAGGCATATTCTCCTCATGCACGTGTACTTGAGGTACCGTAACCATGAGGACCTTAGTTGCAATGCACTCATGGGGTGTCAGTACAATGCCCTGGGTATACATCGCCTAAAGGCCTCTACACAATCTGCATCAGGCGATTTTTGGCCATTCCAGTCTCCCATTGTTTGAGGCACAAAAGAGTTCGCAAACATTAAAACCTCACGCTCACTGCGACCTCACTCAATCATGCCATTACTTAGAAGCTTAATTAACTGGTCAATATTTGCAGATCTGACTAGCCCAAAACTTGATGCCATCTACAGCTGATGATGTAAAGGGTGTATATGGTATAATGCTACAATGTTTGAGGCTACCCGCCTAACAGCCGCAAAAACTGTAGCATTGTATATATACCTTATACAACTATATATCAAATATATAGATCGCGACAAGTTTAGAGCTACTATTCATCATAAATATATAGATTGCGACAAGTTTGGGGCTAGATCACCAGTAGCACAATTCAGCCATACACACAATCCGTGAATTTTACGTATGACATGAACTCCCCGTTGTTGCAATCGCAGGGCTGCCAACCCCATCTCGTCAATTTCTGTACTCCCCATGTCCCAAATTAGTATTTTAAGGGTCCAAATTAGTATTCCGCGAGTAAAATTCTTTATTTGCCCTTATTTTGCTTATTAAATCAGGAAATAAGGTACAATGAATTCTAGAAAACATTGGCTAGATTAATTTAATGTATAAAGTGTAATTCAACTTCATTCAAGTCCCGTTGGTGTTCAGCGCGGAGTCCGGAGTGGAGTGGCTGTGCTGAACCAGAGGTATAAAACTCCCAAAAAACCTAGGTTACACAGTTTTGTTAGTAAATAAACTTAGTAAGGGTAGCATGATCAGTGATGGTGTAGACGGGAGAGGTTGTTGTAACAGTGGTTGGCGTTGTCACAGGGTTGGCATCGACATATGTCACTGACATATGTCGAGCGACATATTTCGACAGTTATGACTTTTATTATGGGAAAAAGTCGTGACATTTTGACATTTATGACGTTTATTTTTCTCAAAATTCGCAAGTAATTTTCACATTTATTTTTCCCAGAATTTGCGAGTCGTTTTGACATTTATGACATTTATTTTTCTTAAAATTCGTGAGTCATTTAGACATTTTTGAATTGCTATAAATGTCAATTAGTCTTATATGTTCAAAGGATACGTGAAATCAGAAAAATAAATGTCATTGAGTAATATGTTGACATTTATTATTCCCATATATGTCAAAAGGACGCGTGAAATCAGAAAAATAAATGTCATTGAGTAATATGTCGACATTTATTATTCCCATATATGTAAAAAGGACGCGTGAAATCAGAAAAATAAATGTCATTAAAGGAATATGTTGACATTTATTATTCCCATACATGTCAAAAGGACGCGTGAAATCAGAAAAAATAAATGTCATTAAGTAATATGTTGACATTTATTATTCCCATATATGTCAAAAGGACGTGAGAAATCAGAAAAATAAATGACATTAAGTAATATGTTGACATTTACAATTCCCATATATGTCAAATGGACGAGTGAAATCAGAAAAATAAATGTCATTAAAGGAATATGTTGACATTTATTATTCTCATATATGTCAAAAGG
This sequence comes from Streblospio benedicti, assembly GCA_019095985.1. NCBI lineage: Eukaryota > Metazoa > Annelida > Polychaeta > Spionida > Spionidae > Streblospio > Streblospio benedicti. The sequence goes on from CM032666.1 coordinate 3,370,147, forward strand.
ACGTGTGAAATCAGAAAAATAAATATCATTGAGTAATATGTTGACATTTATTATTCCCATATATGTCAAAAGGATCCGTGAAATCAGAAAAATGAATGTGTTTAATAAATAAGTTGACTTTTACAATTCCCATATATGTCAAATGGACACGCGAAATCAGAAAAATAAATGTCATTAGTAATATGTTGCCATTTATAATTCCCATAAAATGTCAAAAGGACGCCCAAAATCAAAAAAATAAATGTCATCAAGTAACATCTTTGACATTTTCAATTAGCAATATACGTAAACAGGATGTGTGAAACCAGAGAAATAAAAGTCGTGAAGTGGTGTTTAATGCTAGTATATTTATTAAACAAAATATGACATGGAGGTAAGTACATGTAAACAGGTAAATTCAAGGTTCGTGTCACAATCCTGATTAAATGTCTCAACCACCAGTGAATTTGTTTGCTGAGTACAATATCTGGTTAGGCACTTGGACATGAGGAGACATTTTCTCAGGTAGAGGCAAGTACATATATAAACTGGTAAATTCAAGGTTAGTGTCACAATGCTAATTAAATGTCTCAACCACCAGTGAATTTGTTTGCTGAGTACAATAACTGGTTAAGTTGGACATGAGGAGACATTTTCACAGGTTAGGCTATTGTTAATGCTTAATGACAAGTGTTAACCTTAACATGGGTAAGTGTCAGTATTTAACTTGTTTCTATCTATAACTTCTAATTATTGAATGATTAACCCTAGTGTTGTTTGTTGATGGTTGTTAAGTATACCAGTATGTTGTTGGAAATTGTTTGTTTTAAATGGCAGGAGAAGATTTTTGCTGAACTTGTAATTGGCAAGGGTAATTTCTGATAACTTCAATTATGAAAATTTTCACCATACTGAAACTTTGAGGATTACATGGTATATTTAAGAAAATTTTAAACAAGTAATTTTTGAATAATCATTATGGTAGTGGCTTATTGAAAATGTCATAGATATCACTTCCTAACATTTATTTTTCTGATTTCAAGCATCCTCTTGACATATATGACAATTATAAATGTCAACATATTACTAATGACATTTATTTTTCTGATTTCACACAACTTTTCGACATATATGGGAATAGATACCTCTACACGGGACACGCCTTTTAACGAGGCTTCCGAACCTCAGCTTGGCGTCGCCACAGTCTAGTAGTAATACTGTACAGTGGCAACGTGCTGTGTGGAAATCAGCAACTCAGTGGCAGACGCACGACGTAACAGTTTTGTCGACACTGTCTGCCTTGACCTCGGAGCGAACTTGTAACGCAAGCAAATCCGTTTTCAAGTCGTAAGCTCTAACGACTGAGCTATTGAGGACCACATATTACTTAATGACATTTATTTTTCTGATTTCACACGTCCTTTTGACATATATGGCTCATTAAAATGTCTCATGTGACACTTATTGTGCTAGTATAAAGTGCTATTTTTACATTTTTCTTCATATACAGAGTTTTCTGATAAAAATATGTTTTACAATCGATATATGTATCGAAAATTAACAATATGCTCCAATATGTCAAAATTGGCAAAATATGAGCCGAATAAATGTCATAAAAGTATATATATGTCATAAAAGTGGACATATGTCATAAAAGTCGACATTTATTGACATTTATCATAAATGTCATGACATTTGCCAACCCTGCGCTATCAGGATGAGGTGTGGGTTGACAGGACAGTGCGGAGGGTGTACACCCATGCCATGCAATAATTGTTGATGAGTAGTGGTGTAGGGTTGTGGTTGAGCAGTGTTTACTTCAGGAAAAGGGTATGTGACTATATTTCCTTTTACTGATTTATCTTTCCCACATGTATAAGATAGTAATTTTATAACTAATGTTAACATTTTAAAAACTCACCCATCCCACCCAGGTGGGATCCCCACTGTACTTATGTGCTTGGTTTATTTTATTCAGTGTTGGGAAATGATTCAAAGACATCCAGATCTTGACGAGTACTAACCTAGTACTCGACAAACTAGTATTTTGTCTGTAAATATTTTTGACAGTGACTGTTGATCTAGCCTTATATTGGGCCGTATCCCGCACGCACAATAATACTAATGCCACATATAGCCTTTTCTCTCCTCAACAGTATTACTATTTGACCATCTAAACACTGATAACAGGTGATTTTAAGCTTTATTCTGTATAAATTCATTTTTTTTTTGTCAATCGCCCGCCATGACATGCATATACGTTTTTCCAATAATAGGTGTGTGACGTCGTTAGTTTGTTAATCTATGTGCACATGTGACATCAGAAAAATGCGCATATGCATTGGCTGCTGTCAGCTGTAGAAACAGGAGCGCCGTTCATGCCAAACATTTCGTCTGTGCGATCTAATGCGCCGTTTACCAATCGAGCGATAACGAAGTTCGTTTGAGAAAAAAAATCATTCTACTTATGTATTTATTCTCATAACCACCGAAATCCGTAATGTTAAGGGTACAGATCCATACTCCCGTATTCAGACCCTCAAATTCATACGAATACGGCCACATCCGTAACTACTTGGCAGTCTTGCAATTGGCAATCCTCAGATGTTTACGTTACTCTCACAACAGGTCTCGGATGTGATAGGAATAGAAATATGTATAAAAATCCTACAAGTGATCAGTCCAGCAGCCTTCTCACTACTCTATTGTTTATGCATTAACACAATATTACGACGTTCAAAACAATATGTAAGACGTTCAGAGAAATGTGGCGCACATTATTGTTTGGACGGTTGACGTTTCAATGAACACGTTCAATGCACTGTGTTTTACGCTGGTATTTTATTGACGGCCTGAAATCTGCATGGGTATTTTAGTATATACATGTATTGTCAGTGCGTATACAATGTCTAATAAAATAGTTTGTAATCAAAATGTCATGGGATCATTCATAACACCTGGTGAAACGCAATTGACGTTATCAAGATAGGAAGAATCGAATCGGCAGTCTGAACATCATGAGGTGCACAAACAGTTAACACCATAAAGTTAAAAAAGAAATATCTAAAAATATGGAGAGATAAAAAGGCAATGGTCACTTGTGCAGACAAGACACCACTCGTATATAGCTAGTATTATCTTCACACTAAACCAGACCGTTACCCGTCAAGAAAAGCAACATAGTTCAAAAATGGATATGATCCTATCACGTCCGAGGTCTGTTAAGCTCCGATACATTCTGAATAGTTCCGAGTGCCGGTGTACAGGTAAATATTTCAAGTCATACATAAACTTCACGGTTTATGTGTATGCCCCCCGGTTTTAACGATTGTTGCTCTAGATCTACCCCTCCCCCCACACCCTCTAGAGCTCCGTTTTGCGTTCATCTTTATTCAGAGACTAACAGTCTTATCCAAGTGTATTTGATTAGACTCTTAAGTACAGCTGTATTACATAAATATAACTTAAATTAGTTTTTCCTTAATCCAAGTTTAGACTCTACAGCTTTACTAACCAAATATATATAGATCTATAGCATATGACTTGAATCCGTAGTTGCTGGATCGAACACTGTGACTGGATGCGGAGAGACTGGAGTCTGGATGAAGAGGATCGGAATTTTAGGTTAGAGTAGACCGACTGATTCCTACGATTTTTTAGCCTATATCTCTACAAATGTACACAAATGAGATTTCAAATAAATAACTGTTTAATCTGTTATATTCTTTACCTTAAAAGTGATATAATTAAATCATTGCAGCATAAAAGGTTTACCACTTTAGTTTAGTTTAGTTTGGATTTAAGGTTCACCCGATCTCAGACCGGTTTCGTCTGCTAAGCACAAGGAACCAAACGATCTCCCGAGACTAGACTAGTCATTGTACTGTCATTTTGAAACAGGTAGTCTATTTATTATTTATTTGTTTTGAAAATTTTATACAATTTTTGTAAACTTGAAGTCTTCAGCATACATTGCATTTTAATTTTGAATATATTATTCGAGAGAAACGTATGTTTCTGTGACAATGTGTGAAAAGATAAAAGATATAGACTACACTAATTGATAGGTTTTTTCAAACAGATAGTACAGTAGCCACAAAAACTGTAGCATTGTATATATATCATAAATATATAGATCGCGACAAGATTGGAGCTAATAGTACAGTAGAACCTCAATCAAGACCACACAGGGGCTGGCCACAGGAGGTCTCCATAGAGAATTGCCCAGGATCTCTTTACAGAGGTTTCTGCCCAGGTTTGGTGGTACAGCGATAAATATTCTCATCATAGAGGAGGGGTTCATATAGCAAAAATTAACCAGACAATCCTGACTAAACATTTCGATGAATCTATAATTACTAGCTAGCTGTCTTCTTACTTCTTCCGAATCGGAATGTTTTTGGCTAAGCAAAAATATGATTGGTGATATATGCACAACATCATGATTGTGAACTGTCTGTATTTAAGTATATGAAATCTGTATCTGTATATGTTCATCTGCAAGGCTTTATCAGCATATGGGCAGATGGACGGGAGTACGCACCGCTTCTCAGTCAATCCTGTGTAAGGCATGTACATGTAACCTGGCACGGAATGTGTCTGCAGAACTGCAGTTGGCAGTGTCTGAGTTTATAATGTTTCATTCTGAAATTATCCGTGGAAAGAAGCAGTTCCTGAATGTGTCCGTATATGAACGTGTACACTGGTCAGCTGGCAAGAGGATGTCATCAGCAGGGTTGGCCACTTTCTTGTTTCCTACTTGTTGGAGGGCTTTGTTCATGTAATTCCACCTTGCCTCACTGACGAGAGTGTTCTGTGTGTCCTTTTGTGCTTGCTTGCCTGAACTTTGACCAGGATGATGGTGAGCCAGATTTTTTTGCCTTGTTGAAGAGACGCTGCCTGCGGCGTATGAGGCGTTTTAAACTTTTGGTTCCACCAAGGAAGCTTCTGACAACCCTTAACAGTTCTGGAAGGGATATGCATATTCATTGCACTCAAGAGAGCTTTCCTGAACTCATTTCGACTATCTTCCACTGAGCGAGTATCACATTGGGCAAGAAACAACTCTTTGAATGTCTTGAGATCAGCTTTAATGTCTTCCCATTTTGCGTTTCTGAAGTTGAACATGTGATGGAACCTATTATTGGTGACTGGTGATCTGCTCATTGCAAGGGCGGTGATTGGTGATTTGCCCTAAATCTTAAGCGTGAATTGAAAACTGCCTGTATTTACAGGTGTGAAATTAGGAAAAAAATATTGGTGAATGGATTTTCACCAAGGCTATACCTCCCCATCCCCCACCCCCATAGAGGTGGTGTCTGTATAAGAGGTGGTCATATTAGAAGTTCTACTGTGTATGTTACTTCTTAACTCGTCTTACAATTTTTTTTGTCAGAAATGCCTGAAATTTTGATGCAGTCATTTGTGAAGACCCCCAAACATTTGCAGTTTTTACATCTATTTTATTTATCTTATTTATTCTCAAAAACACCCACCCGTCAAAAGTCATGTGATAACACACCAGTGAGGTGCAAACATTGCCACTTGCCCAGCTCAAATGCTCATGCAAATGCATGGGAAATTGTCTGGTTCTTGACATAATAACTCTAAACTAAAGGTTACTGGACATAATTGGATCAGACCTTTCTAATGGCTTTAATCGTATGTAACAAAAATAAATCACTTCCTACACTATTAGTTTAATTAAGATTATACACAAAGTGCGAACGTTTGAACGATTTACATATTTCTCTTTGAGTTGGTAATGTTAAAAGGGCATGCGTGCATTTGTTTTCATCTAGTTTTCACGGAAGTGAAGGTTTTCATGAGAATAATAAAGTTATTTAACTTGCCAATAGGTGGTATTCTTCATATGTTTTGTTGTTTATGTCTTTTGCCACCTAATAACTCTTTTCAAAATGTTTTATTCTTAATTATGTAGGATTTAGTATTGGTTTTTCTTTTCTTTTATAATTTCTAATATTTTCACCATTTTTCTCATCGCCTCATTAGAAAATACTAATTCTATGAGAAAAATGCTTAAAAATTAATAGAAGTAAAGAAAAAATTATAATAAATTCTAGATAATTAACAATAAAACATTTTGAAAAGAGTTTTTAGGCGGAAAAGGAGATAAAGAACAAAAAATATAATTACTTTATTTATATTAAGACTTTCATTCGTCTGAATTATATCATATAATCTTTAATTACTTTTTTCTTCTATTTTTTTCAGATACTCATCATGACAGAAAAGTAAGTTCATTTCTTAGCTATTAAGTCTGAAAATTCAGTGTATTGAGGGTTTACAACATTTTACCCAAATATATGCTTGTAAAAATTCTTGTATATAAGATTTGTGTAATATAGTGTAATAGTGTAATATAGTATAAGTTAATATAATATGATATTTTAGTATAGAGATGATATAAAATAGGATTGTCATTGCTGTTTGAATTTGGTTTTATAAGGTTGAGAAGGGCACTGAAGATGCCGAAACATGTACAAATAAAATTTAGAATAGGACTTTATTATTTTTCGGATATAAGGCAGCAGAAAAAGAAAAAACAACAACAAGAACTGTAAAAAAATTCTTGTAATATCAGAATTGAAGTCATAAGTCATCATATGTAGTTATATGTTGTTTCACACCTCCCATGTTTATTAAATCATGCCATTTTATCATCTATCCGTTGTGGAATCATTTTTGTTTTCATAAATGTTTACAGATTGGTGCATTTGGACCTAAAAGGAGCTCCACCAAGGATAACATATTATGAACAGGTATTTTTAAGTAGTCTACGGGAAAGCTTTTTAATAGTTTTAACAGAGTATTAAAACCAAAGCCAACTGCATCAATGGGCTTTTAAAAGAGTTTTAATTTTTAATTTTCTCAAAGCCCATTGATGCAGTTGCTCTTGATTAAAACCCCTACTGAATGATCAGTACCATCATCGCTCCACTCCAGTTGACAAACAATGACAATACATTTTGAAAGTTCAAATAGGATTATACATTAATAAATTACGAATAACAAAAAATTTTGTAATTTTGTTGACATGATTAAGAGATGATGGGATACGATGCAAATACAAGTATTTCAATATATAATATTTCAGTTAGATCACCATCCAGCATGGTTGTACGTGGATTGATCAATGAGATCTTGAATTAGAAATAGGACCATGTCCCAGTGATTTTTGCTCTACTCTATTATAGATTAAGGGTATTCAGGAGCTCTGAGGTTTAAAATATTTCTACAATATGTCTTCTACAAATTATAATATCATCCAAAATAAAGGCATCATTATCATCTTCTTAATATATAAGGCGTACCGGTGTCATGCCACTCATACATACCAGGGCTGAACATTAGGATTTGTCAGCTTGTGTGCGGATTCTTAGCAATGTCATGATTGTAGCTTCATGACTGCAGATACAAAAAACAATCATGTCCAATTATTCATATAGGAAAGCATTTAGAAAGCAACCCAATGATGCAAAGAAAGCAGTGGCTCAAACCAAGCCTGACTAAGCTTCTAGTTAGGGTCCCCACGGGTAGAAATTTCGCTACTCGAGTACTCGCCTCCATGTACTCATCTCATGTACTCGAGTACTCGGTCGTACGTGTATTCCCTTTAACACTGGTTCCAAACAGGCCAATAATTGTCTGCATCACTTGTTTGTATACAGAAATCATTTAATTAATCCACAACCAGTGAATAGTCATTGTGGGGTTAACTGTCTTATGCAATGCCAGTAACTTCTGAACCTACTTCTAGTGTTCCGGTTTTCCCAGGCTATCTTTAATATTAGCATTACTACTTAGTAATTACTACTACTGCTACTGCATCCTAAGGTTTATTTGTCAACTACTGAGTGTGTCCCAGTTATTGGGGTGGGCAGTAGACGGCTGTGTACAATATACAAACGTTTGTTATATTTACAAAGCTATCATTTTTATATGGTTTTAAATTGATAATTCAGATATTTCCCTTGTTGAAAAAATGGGGAGCGACTGGACTTTTGATAGAATATGAGGATATGTTCCCTTATACTGGTGAACTCGAACTCTTACAAGCTGCTCATGCATACAGGTAAGCAAAATATGATAAGAAAAACTTTCTGAATATACCCAAGGTCACAAGTAGTTTACAATTCAATATGTTATAACTAAGTTATGTCATATTGAATTGTTGATTTAGCATTGAAAATTGAATGTACTCTAAAATTAAGTCTCCCGTTCCGGATGGAGACTTCTAGGTTTGCTTCTGTCCACGTCTGCGTCCAACATAAACATGTTAACTGTATGAATTTGCTCAGAGCTATAGCTTTGCAAATTAAATATGTTGAATTAGAGCAAAAACATATCGCTGATGTCAGTTTTCATGCACTTGGACCCAAATTGGAGAAAGGTATCAAGGTTTAAAGACTTTATATGCTACTTTTTATTATTTTGGGAGGTTGCGCGCAAAGTTGGAAAAAAAAACTATTCATGGGATTGCTGTCAATATGTATAAGTATTTTTTCCATTCTATGCCTGTTGGTTTAATAATAGCGAGCATTATTTTTCTTATGATCATAATTTATTGAGAGTTAACTTTCAAATTTCTGCATCATAGGGGAAGACTAGCACCTTTAATTCATTTTCACATACTACTTTCAGTAAAGAGGATATTTCTGCGATAATTGAAATTGCAAATGCCAACGGTTTGGAGATCATCCCTTTAGTTCAAACTTTTGGGCACTTTGAGGTATGATAAATTCATATTGTGCTCTATAGATTTACACATTTACTTCTAGAATATGCCAGTTGTGTGTGGAAACAGTGTATGTCACTGTGGAAAGAGGTGTAAGGTGGTGGGGCGGGTGGGGATGGGAGAGCAAATGGTGTATGTATGACAAAAGTTGTAACTATCTGTTGGACTGTCGGTTCTTTGTTAACTTGGCTGATTATAGATACAAAAAATAAATATTTTGGAAGTTGAAAGCATCATTTTTATATAGTATTGAGAGTGGCATTCTTATGATCCATATTGATAGCCTGAGTAGTTTTTCAATGCTGGCCTCTCCTTTATCATCAGTTTAATCTTACCTTATTAAAAGGTAACGTTTTTGCCATGTGAACTTACTGTTTGGTGTTGGTTCAATGCAAATTTCGATCATCTGATTTTGGTTCTGGTGTATTTTAAGAACACTGCACTATATGATTTCTTGTTAGAGTGAACTTGTTGATTAAGTTATGAGTATTCAAACAATGAATTAATAGCTTTTCATATTTGCAGTTTGTTTTGAAGCATGATAAATTTAAGCATCTTCGTGAAATAGAGGATTTTCCAATGACGTTATGTCCATTAAAAGAAGGTACGATTACTCTCCTTTTTTGTACACTCAACAATGGCCAATGGCGCTATTGAGAAATGTGCATAAAACTGCATATCATAAATACCTAAATTTGAATTAAATTTGTGACAAAATATATATTATGAAAATATCACCCCAGTTCTGTGGCAATATAATGTATAATGAACTAAGTGATATGCCCATTGTTTTGCTGGGTGGAAAATATATGAAATTACATAACATTGGTTCTTATATTTAAATACTTTTGTCCAAAATGTAGATGTATTGCATAATGTTAAAAACCACATTGATTTGTCCCAAAATTTCCATCCTTAGGTGGGATTTGAACCCACACCCTATGGGTTGAGATCATAACTGACCAAGTATGTAGGCAGGGGCTTACAGAAACAACGGTTTGTCCGGGTAACCTTTTAACAGTCCGCTGCTTGGGATGAATGTATCATTCTGGTCTCACAACCTTGTGGTTGTGAGTTCGAGTCCCGTCAGGGCCACTTGATGTGAGAAAATCAGAAGCTAAGGGTTGTAAAACCTGTCTACCGCTATGTCAATAAATTGGTAGGAGCTTGCTTGGGAAAAAGTAACAAAGCGAGAGAGAAGAATAGAATTCACATTTTTGTAATTATTAATGGGAGGGTTCAAAATATATAACTTAGGGTGGTTTTTGAAGTAAAGAACATAACTATCTATTTCAGCTTCCTTAGAGTTGGTGAAAATAATGATAGATCAAGTTCTTCAACTTCATCCCAATATTAAACACTTTCACATTGGTGCTGATGAGGTAAGCTATTTTATGATTGAAAAAGCTTTAATGATCATTCTGCCAGACCTCTATAAAAGCAATGATGATAGTGTGTTACTATAGATCAATATAATCACATTTACAGATAGAATTTCCAGCTGATTGCATCTGTCATGCAGTGCTCAACTATATTACAAACCACAATCCAGTAAAAGGTTTAATCCATTGACTAAGTAATATATACTAAGATGCATTAGTCATTATTTAAGAAGTCAGAAGTTTTTTTAGATGACAGTGTTACGGACTTCTGAACCCCCACCCCCACCCGACCCCCCTCCCTGCCCACAACAGAAAATGAACATCTGATTAGAGGGGCATGGAGGCTTGTCGTCTCACAAATGAAATGGTGCTGCCTGAAAGGTTCATTATTTCCCAGAGAAAGCTCTGTTGATTATATCAACAAATGTGGATTATTTTGTGGATTATTTTCATATGCAATCTGTAGGGTGATGCTGAATCACAGGAAAATTTTAGAAATTAGACTTGAATTAAGTTTTTTTGTTTTGATAGAATATACAGACGTCCATGTCCAATATGCCCACCTATGTGCTGGATTATAGAAGATTTCATAAGGACCGTTCAGAATATTTGAACCCCCACCAACCACTCCCGTAAAATGTCTGTAAATCATAACATTTGACCCTCCCAAATTCTTTTAATTCAAAGTTTTTACGCACCAGTTTTTTTCTTTCGACACCCCCACACCTTAATTGTGATGCAGGTCTAAGTAGATTTTTTGGTGATCATTGTACATGTACATGTATAAACAGGGTGAGTTTTTTCTAACTATGATTGAGACTTCCAATCCATCTTGTTGTACATATAAATGTGCCACATAATTAATGAATCCTCCCTTAGCATTTGTAATGAGTTTTGCGTTACAGACAAGCGTTATTTTCAGGTATTTCATTTAGGACTATGTCCATCTTGCAGCGAATTCTTGAGCGAGAAAAATGTTACACCAGGAAACTTATTTTTTTATCACATAAAAAAGCTGCTTATATATCTTAAGTCTACATATCCACATCTTTCCTTCATCATGTGGGATGACATGTATAGAGATCTCGATGTTATTGCTCTTAAAGGTAGATGTATATTCGAGTAATTACTGCTATTATTTATCAGTGTTATGATATAATCAGCATATTGCACACCTTGATGTCAGTCATTGTTAATGTTTATATTTTATCATTAGATGCAGATATTGGAGATATGGTTGAACCAATGGTGTGGTATTATATAAACCACTTCGAAGGGTTGCCGCAAGGTAACATTGTTTATGTATTTTACAAACAGAAACAGGGGGTTTATTTCTCTTTTTTCTTCTTCGATATTGAATTTTCTAGCTATTTCTAATGCCACTTATACCATATAATACGTTACTTATGAAGATATATAGCAATCAAATTTATGACATATTAATTATTGTGCTTCTGTTGAACATAACAATGAATGTATCGGTGATTTTACAAGTTTTTTGAATATATAATGATTGACACATTTCAAAATCATTATATTTAATTGGTTATTTGTACTGGACAATTTTTCCAGATTTATTTGACAGATATAGTCAAGTTTTCTCCAATATTTGGGCTGCAACAGCTTTTAAAGGGGCAACTGGACCATGTATGTTTACCACAGATATAGGTATACATGTATAAAAATTGAATAATACATAAATTGCTAGCGTTACTAATACATGTACATGTATTTTGGATTTTAATGACTGTTGATTACTCAATATATGATATTTGATTATGTCAGTTTGATATTTCACATTTAGGATACCATGTAGAAAACCACATTGGGTGGATTGCACTTACACAAAAACATAAGGATAAATTTAAATGTTGGAAGGGCACAGCTTTGACTGGTTGGCAAAGGTATGACAGGGTATTACTATAGATAAATATAAGAGAAAGTCAATATTTGAAATACCAACTGTAATTCTATAAAGTAAATATAAATGTGGTGGTTTATAGTCATGATCCAAGCATTTAGCTCTCATGACTTTACATTTACACCAGGTCATTGGCACACTTATTGATCATCAATTGATCATTCTCCCATACTTACAATGGCAGCACATTAAGCGCACAATGCTGATCACTCACACAATCACTCATTCACTCTTCAATCCAATGACCTGTACCTAATTAACGCGTAGTTACTACAGAGCTGTGTGCAACTATTTAGCTATGAGTTTGCTCAACACCTACAACCAGACCAGGAATCGAACCCACGACCATCCGGTCACGAGTCCAACTCCCTATCAACTCGGCCACAGAAACATAATATTAATTATCAAATGAAATATTAAAGTAACCTTAAAGTAGAAATAATTTTTTGTTCTATTTATAAGCATATATTGCGAATATGAATGTTATTAATTTATGATTTTGTCATGAATTTTTCCAGGTATGATCATTATTCTGTGCTGTGTGAACTGCTGCCTGTTGGGATACCATCACTCGCCTTATGTTTACTCATTCTTGAAAATGGTAAATCATTATAATTTATATTATTATAATATTTATTTTGCTTTTGATTCAAACAATTCAATGCTAATCATCTAGCTTATTTTTAGGAGCATTCACCAAAGACGTTCATGAGGAAGCTTCTTCTGCATTAGGCTTTAAAGATATGCTGCCATTAAATCCTCACAAGATGTATGTATTTTATTTATTTTTCAAATAAAGCTATTCTCAAGAGAACCCATGTGTCAAAACATTGTCACTTGGCTGATTTTTTTAATCATAAATAACAAAAAGAAATAACCACTTATATTAGTCTATAATCAAACATGTAAACAGCATTTTTCTATGATGAATTTTGGGTGAGGAGGGTGGGTAACTTTTTTGCTTTCCGAGTTTAAACTCTCTGCTTTGTTACCATTCGGAAGTAGCGATTTCCTCACTGAAAATTGCTTGAAATTTTTATGCGTGCAGTTACATTTTAGAATTCGATAAAAAAAAATCATGGCAGACTATATGAAATTTACCAGTACAAGCTCTAGATGAAATAATTTCTTAAACATATTACAATAGGTAAAATGCTGTATCTCAACAAAAACGTTTGTGTTTTTAAGTGAAAAAATTATATATGTGCCAAATGATAGTGACATGAATTTTGTGTAAGGACATTTATTGATTTTTATGTTTGTCCTTTTTTTTCATGTTTTTGCTCGTGTATTATTTGTTATTAAAGTGGAACAATTGATTTTCAGCATTGGTTGTGTCACCCCATGCTTATTTCCTGGATCCAGGGTGTATCTTGGCATTCAACATTATCTTCATTTACTATGTGATTACAAACAATTTATAAAAAATGATAGGTATGTAAATTTGTTGTCATTTATATTTGATTGTGCATGGCATGTATTTAAAATCGAATATAATTCATATGGATTTTTAAGTTTTGATAATTTTATTTCATATACTGAATGCTCATTTGCATAAATCTAATTTTTACATATAATATACATGAATTTATGATAAAAACAAATAAAATGTTTTCTTTCACCAATTCCATTGGCTTCATCAGTCCAAATGGAAACTATAAATTTGATAAATTGAATAACCCCCCTATCAGTAACTCTGGAATATGAATGACCCCCATTTCGTTCACCAGAATTTGAGTGACCCCCCCCCCCTCCCACTTGGGAAGTGTGCACTAAAAATGCAGTGTGATATCAACTTAAGGGTGAATAGCAAAGTCATGCAAACATCACAACTTCAAAATGCATTTACAAAATGTTCCATTTAACATATAAAATAAGATTTTATATGATATAAAACAAGTAAAATGTTTTGGGAGTTTTATTTTTTCAATCCTCCAAATGGAAACAAAATTTGATAAATTGAATAACCCCCTTTAACTCTGGAATATGAATGACCCCCTAGGAGGTTCACCAAATTTGATGACCCCCCACCTCCCACTTGGGAAGTGTGCACTAAAATGCAATGTGATATCAACTTAAGGGTGAATAGCAAAGTCATGCAAACATCACAACTTCAAAAGCATTGAAGCCTTCCATTATACAGATAAAATAAGATTTTACTCAATATGTACAAGAAGGTTTCTCCGGGTTATTGGATACTTGTGGATCATGATAACCAATGAAATTACATGAACAAGAATGATAAATTAAATGGTACTGTGAAATAATCGGAAAGGCTATGTGAAGGTTTTTTGGAAGATCGTGGAATCGAACTCACGACCTCCCGTCTATGATTCAGACCATTCATATGTCATAGGCGGGCGTGCTACCATTAACACTAATCCCCCGAGACACAGGTTACATACTTCGGCTTTCACCTATATCAATCTTGCGCAATGCACTTTCCCGCCTTGGATACTATTATTAGCCTATCCAGCCTCGCAGCCTTAATCAATCATAGCCTGCTTTATACCTCCGACTATTACGAAGCAGTCATCTAGGCACACGGAGCCACACACACCAGCCTTACAGGCTCATCCGGGCGTAATCTGGGCCACTTCTTTCACAGACTCACCCAACTCCCAACTCTCCTCAACGACCAGGGGACGCATTGATCATCAGAAGTCACATAGGGCCCTAGTACCGACTGCTACATCTTGCACTATCCTGGCCATCTCTGGCTTTACTACATACTGGCCATATCTGGCTTACTACATTCGGCATCGGAGAGAGAGAGGGAGGGAGTTCTATCCTTCGTGGCTCGATTAGCTACCCGCCGCCGAATCTAAGCAGGAATTCTCCCGTATTGCAAGATAGTCCCTATAGCCAGCTTTCGGTGACCGAGGGACCTGTGAGAATTCACTGACTGACCAGCGAACGTGCCACACATACTAATCTGCTTCACATTCTAAGTTCGAATTCCCGGGCGGTAGTTCCCTTCCCATACCCTAACGTGGCTTTTACTGGGGAATTTCTAACTAGGGATACTACCCGCTGGCTTCACCTGAAGCACCCGGGTCCTTGTCTTCCACCAAGTGTGAAATAATCGGGAAGGCTGTGTAAGGTGTTTTGGAAGATCGTGGAATCGAACTCACGACCTCCCGTCTATGAATCAGACCAGTCATATGTCATAGGCGGGCGTGCTACCATTAACGCTAATCCCCCGAGACACAGGTTACATACTTCGGTTTTCACCTATATCAATCTTGCGCAATGCACTTTCCCGCCTTGGATACTATTATTAGCCTATCCAGCCTCGCAGCCTTAATCAATCATAGCCTGCTTTATACCTCCGACTATTACGAAGCAGTCATCTAGACACACGGAGCCACGCACACCGGCCTTACAGGCTCATCCGGGCGTAATCTGGGCCACTTCTTTCACAGAATGGCTAAAAAAAGTTGGGCTAAATTATAGAATTCACTACCAAAAAGTAGTCCGGTTGTATGTGCGGGGGTTTCAGTGGGCAGAGCACCCTGATATGTTGAAGTATACTGCAAAATATATTCAACAATATTCATGAATAATGTTAATACTAATGCTGATTAGCAAACTAATGAATATTAATAATACAATTATAATATTAAATATATTTGGTAGTGAATTCTATAATTGTTCCAAAAGTTGAATACATTCGCTGTAAAATTGATGATCTGAATGATGTTCATGAAAAGTGAACTCAATCTCTGACTAAACTGAAGTCAGTATTAAACAAGATGAAAGAGGCCTCAAAAGGTCTAACCATTAAGTTGACGCACAAAACGAATAGAAAAACTGCATAACAAAAGAAAGGGCAATGCACGAAAGGAGAATCACCTTACCAACAGAATCGAATTGATTTTGAAAAAACTCGAGTTAAGTGATGTAGGGATTATAAAAAATGAATTGAAAATAAAGCTTGATAATTCTAACTGTCTTTTAACACTCCATAAATGATTTGCATGCATATCCGGTTGAATCGAAAATTGTTTATGATTCTATTGCTAAAATTAATATCTTAATTAGCGGAAAAAATCTGAAAATATCATGTTAGAAAAATTGAGGGACCCCCCATGATCAGCCGCCAAAAATGAATGATGACCCCCCCATTTGGCAGGCCTCCTCGCGATAATAAATCGTCACTCCCTTATATATATACATATTACTATACAAGGTTGTGGACCAGCTCATATGTTTCTGACTTCAGATTAAAAGGGTGGATGTCAACCTACCATGTGAAGCATAAATATACAAATCCGGCACATTTACTTCATTTTCTACCCCAAGCCAAACAGTGAGAATGTTTGATTTTAGAAAATACATTGTTTATCATATTTGTGTCCGTAATAGTTATTAAATGAGATTTATTGTACCTCATTATCACAGATGTCACCATTCAAAATTAGTTTTTACGTTTTCAAGTTAATACTTTGTCTAATTTATTTTTAAATGTCATTATATTAGTAAATGTATTGGTATTTTCCCACCTATATTCTCATCACTTCCTGTCCTAATATGATTGACCCTGTCCAACCATCATAACCATATATCTGACATCCAGCTTTGTTAAAGACTTTGACTGATGTAGACTCATCGCGTTCATGATAGGGTACATGAACAACATTTCCTGGTGTATATTGAATTTTTATTGCATTTTTGTTTACTATAGAAATGTTGCTTCTTTTAGATTGCAGAGCGGTTTTCAAAAATTGAGGCTAAATCTGACAGATGCATTAGGAGAAGTATTTTTCCAAGACACTGTAGAGGAATGGATAGAGACATATTTACTTGACAAAATCGAAAAACTTAATACAATTGTATTGAATACAGAAGGACAACTGCTTTTAGGACCATGTGTTAAAGAGAATTCTATGGAGACCACATAATTCTGTGTATTTCAAAATCAATTTACCATACACAAAAGCAATGCTATTGTGTTTTATCTAGAGAGGGTAAAGCAACGCTATTTTTATCGAAATTTAAAAAATCAAAAAATGTATATTTGTTATTTAGTTGACAATTACATATTTTCTTATCTATAGGTGTGTGATTCCAGAGTACATGTATATAAAATGTTCTTGTGTTCCTTTTAAAAGTTTTATAAATTATTAATGTTTGAAATAGGGGACAATTGTGTTTGTAAAGATTACAACTTATTGGAAATATCAAAGGTTAAAAATAATAGATGTCTATAACCTTAGGAATCAAACTAATGAATTCCTGTGAGTGTGATTTTGTATATGTGTTTCATAATGACTAATTATGATGTGAATCAAATAAAAAATTAAAAAAGTGTATGTTGTCATTTGGAATCTGATAGGTTTAATCACATTTTACAATAATCAATTCCAAAATCAAGTTCATGTGAAACCATCCTTATCAAAGATTTTTTTATGATCTTTCATGACAACTATTAATACTCTAAACTTAACTTAAAAGCATGGTCTTTCAGATCAATTGAATGGCGGGCTTAAATAAGCAAACATATACATTACAGTAATATCTCAATGATGCAGATGTGACGTGCAGACAGTTGTACCATCTATTCTTGATAATCACCATAATGAAAGTGAGCTGCGGTGGGCCACGCAGAGGGGTGGGGTTTGGCATTTTCCCATTGAGACCAAAAAATCGCACTCTAATGTATTGAATATAATGTATGGCAAAATTATGACCTAAAACAAAAGTATAGGGGAGTGGTCATTAACTACAGAAGGGGGGTGGCGTGAAGAGAAATAGTTTTCTTGACAATTTTTTATCATGCCCCCCTATCGCCATGTCAGTATTTTGTCATGCGCCCCCTGGCACATTGTATGTTTTTTCCATGCCCCCCCACCCCCCTCCCATCCCATTATTAATTATTCTATGTATACTATCAGACAGAACCAGGATAAACTATCACACCAAAACATCTTATGCAGGGACACCACCTCCCCAGTGATAAAGCTATAGAAGAGATGGAAGCTTTATCTATTTCAATAGATGACATCAAGTTGAGGGGAAAGGGGAAAAATTCAGATGTAGCTGTTGAAGGTGGAAAGATTTTGGAGCAAAAAGCAGGGCATATACATCAAACATCAACAAGTCATTTGAAATGATGGAACAACACCAGTAGATTTGTGATCACAGGGAATTACTCTCATTTCAAACTCCTCTAGCAAGTTTGGCGAGAGCAATAACAGGAGCACTAGACCCCTGACTAGACCAGTGCTATTAGTGGCCGGATATTCAAAAGGCACTGGCCAAATTCAAAGTTGCTGAAAAGGGGAGCGTCAAAGGTGGGACCTTGGACATGAACGCCAAAGGCGCAGTTGCAAGTAGCGTAGACAGTAAGTATAGCTAGGGGGGTCTGGGGGCATGCTCCCCCAGAATCTTTTTTAAATGGATGCCTCTAGAAGCTCTCTGGTGCATTCTTTTTCTGAGAAAAGTTAGTTTATTTTTTTTTTTTGATGAAACAGAGTTATTTAGATAGTGTTTTTCTTCTTTTTTATGGTTTTACTTGTTAACTCTACATATTGATTATTCATTGTTTTCCCTGCATATCACTGTCTTAGCCTGGGTACTCCTTCCATAAAAAAATATAAATCATTACCAAAAACATATATTAGATATTTTTAATTCTACTTTCTTATTACTGAGATGCATTTACTTCGACGCTGTTGTTGCAAGCAAAACCATTCCCGGCGAACTGTATAGAGCTTCTTCTAAGCATTGGAAATGTGATGGTTGGTTTAAAAACATTGGAGAAATTGGGCATGTGGTAAACTGGAAATGGTTTCTTCACATTTTGGTGAAAAGATGGTCGATATACGTGCATTTCTATTGAAATTATGGCAGTTTACTCTTGGCCACGCACCTCTGATGAATAGAAAGATTTTATCCACGCTAAGCTGCGAAATATTGTAAGGATACAACGGCTGTTATCTCACGAAATGTAAGTAAATAAGGGTCGAATCCATGCTGTATGGCAGCTTAATTTTTAAGTGTTCCCGCCCAAAACGTGATAGAAAAGACAATCTCCAAAGTGGCAGGTGCGTATTGAACCCCAGTCGCCAAATAGATAAAGCACTCGAATTTTCAAGTTGGCGAGTATTTTAGAGTAATTCTCTGCTGATCAGCATGCTAATACTGTGAAATATGTATTTGGTGTAATCAAACAAAAGTTCAATGCAATGGATTTAAGAGTTGCAGAGAATAAAAGGATCAAGCTGAGGCACAGAAGGAGTGCAAGAGACAAAAGAAGGGAAGACAGGAGTGCAAAGAAGGCGGCTTAGAAACATTGCATTGCTGATACTGCAATAGAATTAAAAGACTAAGCCATGTCATGCTTAATATGGAACTGATTGTATAAAGAATAAAATCTTGCATAATTAAAGTTTGTATTTGTGTTTTAAAGTTAAATGATAAATGCTAGTAAACTGCTATTAGCTATACTAGTGTAATTCATGATATTCTTTGTCCCAATTCGCGACAAAAAAATTGCGCCCCCCCCCCCCCTAGCCTATATATTATTTTTCTTGTGCCCCCCCTAAAGCACAATGATTTTTTTTCACACACACACAATTTCTCTTCTCGCCCCCCCCCCCCCCTGTATTTTGTGACCACTCCCTAACAATTAATGGATGGGGCAAAAAGGTTGATGCGCACGCCAGCAACTCTACATACATTAGCAGCTAGGTCATCATGTATCTGCATTTTAGTGACGTGATGATCTATGATCTACTGACGTATGTCGATGTGATGACGTGTGCATCTAGCTATCCAGTGGCACATCTGTACCCACCCAACCCCCACCTGCACCCCAATCTCCGGCGCGGCTGGCTGCTTAAATACACGGCCAGTCAGATGTCAGTATTCGAGAGTGACATAGCCTGGATCTATCCAGCAATTTTACAACTGATGGAATATTTTCAATCATAAACACGAATTGTACAAGTAAGGAACATTATACACATGTAAAATGAAACATCTGACCCATTTAATATATAGTTATTTAGCCATCCTTGGGAGGGGACCACAGAATGAAGTCCTGACTAGAAGGTCGCATTACAACCTCGATCTAGATCTAGCCATAGCTGCTTTTCTACCGTACAAGATCTAACCACTCAAAGGGTTTGAGAAGATTTACTTTTTTTGCTTTTCTGGTAGGTCTATACTATTTCGTTCGTTGTCATTGTGTGATGGATTGGTAACAAAAAACAAATGTTGTGAACAAACGAAACATAATCACAGAAGCTTTCGTTGGCAGGCTTGAAGATCTTAAATCTGAAAGTTCACTTGGGCGATAATACCGACTTAATGCACAGAGTTAATGCAGTCAACTGAAATGTTTTCTAGATCTAATTTAATGTTCAATGTTTGCTGGTAAAGGTAAAACTGATTTATTTGTGATTCGATAAAACAATGCACATAATATAATTTGCATATACAATATAGTACAAATGAAGCATCATTTATAGTCTGTGAATACTCCATCAACCACTCCAACGTTAAATCCTGTGTTCCCCAGTGCTTGTGTAATTCACTCGCAACTTTCTCCCTCACATTTTGTACGAGGATACTAGTACTTCTACCATCTTAGTTAAGTTGTGTCACCATCTTTGGACAGGCGTTCAATGCCACATATGGGCCCTAATCCCGGGCCCATATAAACACCCCCGTGATAGCATTTTTCAAATATTGCATTATGGTCTAGGACAAATATTATGAAGGAGACACCAATCCATATGTACTGGTTAATCCATTGAATTAATTAAGTCCTGGGCTTTTTGTTATTGTTTATTCTGATTTACACCAGAGAAACAAATGAGTGCTCCCGCTGTGTCGAGTTTTGACACCAGGTACAAGGTTTGGATGGTGTTTCCCATGTAGTGGTTAGTCACTCCTCTGTATGTTAAAGAACTCACCTAGTTTGAAAACACTAGCTAGTGTGATTGCCCCACCCCAAGGCAGTTGGTTCATGCCTTCCTTCTGCTATAATCGTCAGAAATTGAAAGCTGCAGCATACTCAATTAGACCTCAAGAATCTAATCTATCCACATATCTAGATCTAGCTTAATTTGTATTCTCTATATGTGAGATAAGACAGCATTTGCACATTTCTAATTATTATCTCTCCCCATAGCAATTATAATATGACAAAAATAATGAGAAATATAGTAAAAAAAATCAAAGCTAAGACCATGTATTTTAGACTTTCTTTCACAGCCTAAAAATTTACAATAATCATGATTTTGGTTTTGCTTTTGTTACTTGTCAATAAACGTCTACCTCATTCCAGAGGGATAGATCTAGCTTTGATTGTGTTGGATGTGTCCGTATTGGTATGCCAAAGAAACAAGTTTACTACAACCAAACCGTTCTAAATAACGCTATGATAACCAAATGTGTACAATTATAGCAACAACAAAAACATTCTCTGCTCTGATTTTCATTTTCTTGAACTGTCCAAGTTTGCAAAGAAAATATTTACGTTGAAAGATTTTGTTTAGACTAGATGTTAATTGAATTTTGGCTTGTGAACAAAAAGTATTTAACTAATCATAACTTAAGTTACTTAACTCCAGATTACTCAGCAATATGCAGGTATTTGTCAAGAGGTGATAAAATTTTAGTGAACTTTGGCCTACTTGATGAGGTTTAGATGTTCTTATTGTTATCAAAATTATGATAATACAATGCAGTATTTGTATCAATAAATACAACACTCTGTAATCCTTTCAGTTGAACATGAATGAAACAATACATTCACTGAGAAGGCAGGCCTTTCCACGTTCAGCAAAATCTGCCCTTCACCAACTTGAAGCAATATATGGACAAGGGGGCACCATTCCTGGACTAGGGGAAGAGGCCCATGATCAAATTGTTGAAGAATTTATTTTTTTACAACCCCCTCAAGAAAAATCTGAAAATGGTATTTCAAAGGTAAGCCATGTGTAAACTAGCTGGTGTTAATGAGAGACTATCATGATCAGTAATGCTTTTAAAAACATATATAATTATTTTGATACTAAATGTAAATATTTTATTCCAGAAAATATCGTCTGTGCAAGAGTTGCAACTGTTAGATGTGGTTCTGCAATATTTTAAGTCTCAGAACAATGAATGGGCACGGAATGCTATTTTCCGGGCTCTGTTTGGCGTTTCTTCCTTGCCAATGCATAGGCTATCTTTTTTGAAAAAATTCATATCCATGGGTGTCGGTTTAGGATGTGCAAATATTCTAGATCCAGCAGCAGCATGGATGCAGGTACTAGTAACAGACTAGATAACATAAATATTCATGATCGTAATTTTGATATGTATTTTGTAGTGTTAAGGCAAGTCCCATGTTCGCCCAGTCTATTGTACAGTTTTACTGGTGTTCATCTTTTAGATTCAAGGATGCGGATGTGATACTGTGACAAGTGTTATAAAAGTATTAGTTGATGACTACTGTCTTCTAGTTAGTGGTACAGAGGGAGTTTTACGAACTCTTCCAGAAATATCACCACATTTTACTTGTAATTTTATTACTGCAATAACACATATCTATCAACCAATAGGTAATATATTGATTTTTAAAACTATTGATATAATTTTACCTTTAAGTTAATAATTACTCTTCATTGTCTATGAAAATGTTTGATAGTGCATGTTTATTGTTTAAGATTTTTTCATCTCAATTTTAGCTCACAAAAATTATCAAGCAGTGCCGGACCAACTACTAACACTGTTGACAGCATGGATAACACACAGTCCACAGCTTTGTTTGCATTCTTTACAACACGGACAAAATGCCTTTCTCCAACCTCAAAGGACCAACTTGTGGACGTCCCCAACCAAACCAAATACACAAACACCAGTTCCAGGACTTGTCAGATGGTGCACCAAAGCTCCATTATTGTCTTGTTTATATGCGGAAAACAGTGTAAAGAATGATTCTAAAGACATGCAGACACCAACCATGTGGTCGCAGTTGCATTTGGCAGTTCTTGAATGCATATTGTGTTTTTCGAACATTCCTGGAGTTTCGCAATTAGAATTGATCACAATTGTAGATATGAATAGAATTGTAAGATCAGTGTCTATACTTATAAAACACGTCTCTAATAAGCACAGTGACAGTCCAGCCATTGATACAGCTACAGATCGACTTGTTCAAGTTGTTCAGGTGTCCTTGGCTACCGGAGGATTTCGATGTAGCTTGGGTATGTGGTATATAATATTTTTCTATGTGTTATATCTATCATCAGACCAAAATAATTTGACCATTTCTCGATTCACAATTTAATCAGAGGTATTTAAAATTCAGAATATATTATGATATTGAAGTTATTGAGTTTAATGTCAACTTGTATCTGACAAGTTAGTACTGACTTGAACACCATTTAAGTAGAAAGACTTACATGAGCACACCATGAGATATGAATATTTCATGTTTGCAGTATATGGCACGTTTTATTTGCATTTGTGCAATAGCACACAGAAAATGCATATTTTTAAACAATAGTAACTTAAACAGTGTTGCTCAATCTCAAATGTCTGTCCTTTTATAAGAAGTAAATATAAAACATCAAAAAATGTTAAATACATTTATTTTATGTTTTTTAATTTTTAGCGGATCTCCGATCCATCTTCGATGCAATTCCTTCAAGCAGGTAAAGTCTTATTCCTTGACAAATACTTTTACTCAGATGTAGTATTATCAATAATCCATCACATGTTTCACTGGTTTAGTACATATTAAAATTCTAACACATTTTTACGGATATGCCATAACATTATGACTGCTGTGTTCCCCAATAGTAAATTATACAAAATGCCATGTATGTATAGCTGGGGTTTCGACCAAAGGCAACTGCATCAATGGGCATTGAGAAATGAGAAAATTAACTCTTCAAAGCCCATTGATGCAGTTGCCTTTGGTTTCGACTGCACACAAATACTTAACTTATGGATTTGATTGTTGGTTGTGAATGGTGCAAATTAATGTGACAATATTGAGTTCAATTTGGTTACAAAGCATCTGGATGTAAAAAACAAATACAAGAAGCAAGCTATTAATAATTGATTGAAGTTTATATTGTTTAACTTCTGCAAGACCACTGGCCTCAAGAGACGTGTTCTTCTTGTGGATGTTCATGGTGGTCTCGGAAGGTTCATGACTCAAAAAATATGGTCTTATTATTATAGACGTGTTGCTATCCTATGGCATTTAATGAGCACCTACATGTATTTAACTGTGTTTCACTGAAATGACCCTATCACCAAGCAATATAGTCCATAACATTGAGTGAACTCCTGCCTCTGGCATGTGAATCTTTATAAATAGTAAATGTATTTTATTTTCTTTCAGATTGTTAGAAATATTATCAAGTCAACATTTATCTACAGCACCACCACAAATGCATAATGCAAGTCAATGAAAATGGTGATAAAATGTATGACTAGAAATAGAAAATGGGATTGTTTGCGAGTGGATTTAAAAAAATACATAATTTGGTGTTGATGGTTATGGATAAATGAAGACCGAAAGGTCAGACCTCGGCAAAGAAAATAACAATTTGCGATGTGAGATATTTTCAACCAGCAACCATTCTACTTTAGCAATATTAAATTCATTTCTCTGGTATATTAACGTGATATGAATGGCTATTTCAGGCTTTTATTAAAATTCAACATTCTCTGATTATTGCTCCATTTTTTACAAATTATACCTTGTGTAGATAATGGCATCTAATGATATAAGAGTTTAAAATATACAGGCCCTGAGGCTGTGTACCATATAAATGAGAGAAATGACACAATCACAAAAACACTTCAACAACAAAATTTGTTTAATTATCTAGAAAGTCTCTCAATTGTTTATTTTACATCCATTTTGGGTTTAAAAAAACTGGTCTTAAGGGGCTTGTGTGTACAAAATGTTAGATAGGTTAACTATTGATATTACAATGTTCATTTTATTATAACATGTTATTTATATTTTATAGTATAATAAACAAAAGCTGAAGAGTAATTATTTTCCCCTTATAACCTTGCTTGTGCTTGTCCTTTTACATTAATTTTTGTGACATGTTACCAACCTGTGTTCATATATGTTGATATCATTTGCTCGTCTGATATACCAAATATGTAAACATTGCTGTAAACAGTTTTCTTTATTGTGTCGTCAATCCACTTAATAGTGGTAACATCTGCGGTAGTTGGTTGGTGTAGATGGGAGGTTCAAAAGCAACGTTAACCCTCTGAGTAGGATTTGATTTGATTGACAAATGTTTCCATGAAATAGTGAGGTGTATTAGTATAATTTTGATGCCACTGAAACGTTGATGCATAATTTTAAGGGAATAAATACTTACTCGATTGATTGTTTTTTTACTGTTTTATAATTTTAAGAATATTTATTGCAATTGAATATAAGGGCTGAAAGTTTAATTAATTAGGGCCGAGTCATTATTCAGGGGGTGGGGTCAGAAGTTTGAAAACGTATGTTGTGGGGAGGGGGGGGGGGGGTCAAAAGTTCGAATTTAAAATTAAATAGGGGCAAATGTTCTGATTTATAGACTTTATAGGGGAGGGGGATCCGCATATCGCGGGTGAAATATTTGAAACGGTCTTTATGGCATCATCAAGTCTCCAGCACATTGGACATGGATGTCTATGGAAAACAATGGAAATAAAAAAATCTACCAAAAATAAAAAAAACTTAGTCTATTTTTTCTAATTTTCCTGTAGTTGGGGAGCGTCTTCAGATTGCATATAAAAATATTCTATATTCATCAATGGTGTCAGCACAGCTTTCTTTGGGAAATAACGAACCTTTCAGGCTGCACCGTTTCATTTGTGGAAGAAGATGCCCCCCTGTTTGCATATAGCATGTACAGATTCTCACCATATGCAAGAAAATAATCACAATTTTCTGATCAAAATCCTCAATAGATTAAGTAGCTTCATACTGCTCATGGTGGCCCGCAAAGTCTTCCCACACATTTATATTATTATTAGCCCTTGCTCCCCTTTCAAAATCCTACATCTGACCCTGGAGCTAGCTACAGTACATGGGTTCTTATAGTATTGCCTAAATAAACTCTTCCTTTAAATATGTGGCGCCCACCCCTCCAATGAGTGTCTCCAACCGATCCCGCATCACACTTTCTGTTTGCTTCATATGATACACCACCCCGGGTTACCGTGATACCCCGGCCCGTGAAAATAATAAAAAATTCATTTTTGAGCTAATTAATTATTTTTTTTCAACATCAATACCCCGGCATACCGTGATGACTGGTAGGCTGCTGTGGTATCAAATTTTGTTGATATTCACAAGTAAAATATTTAAGTTTTGTCACAATAAAAACATCTTATTTATTCATAATTTATTAAAACTCGATTTCCAACCTAGTACATTGTGACAAAACAAAAATGCACATCGCTGTCATTCTTTTGGTGGTCTGCCTTTTAGCAACGACCGATACACGGAAATATCACGGGAGAAACGGGGCGTCACGACATGCCGGGGTGTGCATTTCACAGCACCCCGGGGCATCATACGGACCCCGGGTTACGGCGTGGTGCATCATATGCCAGTTTCTATTTAAAAAATAGATTTTCTTATATGCATCAAATCTAGATTTCCCCATTATTTCTTTTATAAAGTTCATATCATTATAATAGCTACAAAGACATCTTTGAGAATGTGTAGAGTGATTGTGGGGTATTTAGCTTTGTTCTGTCACATATATACAAGTGGGTTGGTCGGAAATTCATATTTATTTCAGGCATTCTTTTAATTGGTGGGGGTCATATGTTAGATTTGCAAACCCTTGGGGGGAGGGGGGGGGGGCGTTCAGAAGTTCATAATGACGCCGTCTAAGAAAACTTCTGACATCCCCACGCCTTAAATAATGACTCCGCCCTTAAAACATAACTTAAAACTGAATAATGTAAAGCACACAATTGTATCATTAGGCCACCTCACCTTGCCATTCAATTTTACAAACTAAAGGGATATATTTTGCATTCTGATAAAAAAAAGTCTTATTTTACAGATTTATTAATTTCAACTTGCACATTCAGACAGAACTAACACTACATGCATAAAATCTAGTATGGCCGAAATTTTCTATTAGCTTTCATCATCATAATCTTTTGCTTATCTTCTTCAAATTTCTGACGCAACTGAGCAATATCTGGAGAAAAAAAAGACAAGGGTAAGAGTTTTTTGATGTGGCAAAGTGCCATATACTTTTGCTATAAAAATACTTCATATTGAATAGACATTTGCATATACTATATACATATGTGGCATAAGACTTTTATCCATAAAACAATTTGTTGAAGTATACAATCCAAATGGCTTACGCTCTCTTTTGGCTTCCCTCTGCTGGAAGCTGTAAAAGTTGAGTAATTCTTTTTCCTTCCGCCTCTTCTTTTCTCTGTTACTGACTTTCTTCTCTTGCACTTCTGTTCGGGGAATACCCTTATGTTTTCCCTGTTTAGTGACAGTTACCCAACCATCTTCATCCTCTTGACCATCCATTTCTTTCTCTTTTTCCTTTTCCTTAAATAAACAAAATTAATTGAACCATCCGATGAATACTCTTTGTCAATATCTTTTAAGTAAGTGCCCGGCTTCAAATGCCAATGTTTTTTTTAAAAAGTTAACAGGAGTAAGACCTCAGTGACTCTTAAATAAACTCCCGGGTATCCCAAGCAATGATTCAAATTACCATATAAAATACATGACAACCTGAGCAAGAGCTGGTGCAGAATAGGCATTTTAATTGACCATAACTAATTATTTTGAAACATGGACCACCAATCATTGCCAATGGAATGTCAATGTACCACAGACAACTGCTAGTTTTCAGTGTTTGAAATAGAAGGGGGCCTGAGCCACCAACTTTTGGCTTTCAGGACTTGAGGACCCTGCTGTCTCTCAACTATTTTTGGTGAATATTGGTGAGTTATAGTGAATTCCATACTTTACCATGTACTAGTATATGGTTCAAATATGTGTCTATAAATGCAACCACGTTATTTTGCTGTCATTTTAAAAAAAAACATCACAGGAGGGCCCTATACTTATGATCAGGGCCCCCAACTATTTAAAGTTAAAGGCCCTGCTGGACCCGACCTTTTTCCTGCAAGTTTCAAACACTGTAGTTTTGCTTTGTTAAAAAATTACAAATGAAAACAACTGAAGTAAAATGTTCACAAACCTCTTGAATCTCCTTATCATATTTGATCATGAAAAGATCAATTTCATTCTGCATCTTTTTAATCTTCGGTATTTTTTTCTGGTAAGCTTCACACCACCCTGGAAAAAGTATCTTGGCATGATCTTGCAGACTACAAATCTTCATATGTACTAAATAAAGCAATTATCATGATCAAAAGTGACTATAATTTTATATTAAATATATATATTGTTTCTTCTTACCATGCAACATATATAAATGCTCTAAAGTTTTAAAAAGGTTTTATTCCTCTTGATACTAGTTTCAAGGCAACAGCCTCCTTTTCAATCTGCAATTACTGTTCTTCAAATTAAACAATTAAGTGTTATGTAGATTGAAAAAGAGGCTGTTGCCTTGAAACTAGTATCAAGACGAATAAAAACTTTTTAAAACTTTAGAGCGTTTATATACAGTAAATCTCCCGAACAACGGAACCCACTTTGCAGTCCAAATTCCTTCCGTTGGAGAGGGTTTCCGCTGATTAGTGATCTGACCATAATATTCTCGTGTACATCGGCATCCATTATCGCTCAGTCATGAGCTTACTTACTGAATCCTGCTTGATACAACGAGTGCATTTTCCGTTTGTCAGTAGCAGTTCTCTGATTAATAGATGTCTATTCCGTTGGCAGTTTATTACAAACATAATCTTTAATATGTTGTCCATGAATTAAAAATTACTGTTAAATTTTCCCTTTATTATTTTTTTTTCAATATGGCGCTTCTGTTCTACAGCGCATGCGCATATTTAATGGATTCTTGTTAGCCTCGCTAAACCGCATTTTAGTGCATATCGGTGAATGCACGCCACCATAGAATCTAGATGATCGAGACTATGTGTTTGTTTGTTACGACATAACGAAACCACGTGCGATAGCGAGAAAAAAGGGTCACAGAACAAAGAAATTGGTTAGTAGATGTTAGCACATCGTAGAAGTATATGTTTAAATCAGGTGAATAATTGCTTTGAAGTTAACTGCGTGTTGTAGGAACAAGCTATGATTGGCCGGTTTGTTAACGGCGACCTTTTATTGGCTTGAAGAAGAGCCTACAATAACGAAACTAATTTAAATACACTGCTCCGTTGTTTACAAGATAAAGAAAGCATATGGAACACGATAACAAAGAGCAAAATCAGGTTAATTCTGTTGTTTGTCACCCCAAATGCCTTCCGTTGTTTGTTGCTGAGGACATTCCCTTGATTACTCCATTGTTTACTTATCTATATAAGGGAAAATGTTAATGCACAGCAATTTCTTCCGTTATTGTTTTTTTCCGTTGAACACAACTCCGTTGTTGGGGAGATTTACTGTATGTTGCACGGTAAGAAGAAACAATATATATATTTAATATGAGACCACATGCAGTTTATCAGATAAACTCTATATTAAGTAGACAATAATTTTGATTCTTGAAAAATAAAATAATTTTTTCTCTCCAGTAAATTGCCCAATACAGCTCAAATTTACAAACTTCAAAGAAACTGCTTGGCTGTGTCGGTGCTGCAGACATTATCTAAACGCTAGAATGACGGTGATTTCAAATTGTTGTCAGAATCATAGAATTCTTGAGTAATATTTTTACAAATCATATTTAAGTATGTATTGAGATTTGAGACCTCAGTCATTTATACTGGCCTGTACAGCAGCATTATAACCCGGAAATGTGAAAGGGTCGACTGGTTAGGAAGTAGCTGTTAAAATAACTACTGATTTTACATTTAAAATCGGTCAAGGGAGCTATCAAATAAATCGGCGAATACTCGAAATTGTCAACATTGAACTTGATGCTGTATGGTTATTTATTTATCTATAATGGTGAAAATAAGAAACTAGACCGTTTTCTCGATGTGCAGTGCAAATGTGAAAAAAATCTGAACATTGAAAACTCAAACGGTGAATAACATGTCTCCAAGTGTGTTAAGATAAATATATGACTTAAGTGATTATAGTTCAACAAAAAGTAACATTAATACTTACGCCTCATTCCTACTTTTAGTGGATGCTCTTTAGTGGACAGGACTTTCACGCTTTCAAATGGCGTATTTAGAGCAGATTGCAAGGCCGATGTTTTTTCAAATACAACATATGCAACTTTAAAGCCCTAGAAGAATGAAATAAAATATATAAACCACTCATGTATACAAAGTTGACCCTGTTACATAGGTTGATGGTCCCTAGCTAGATTTTTTTTTTCCATTAAATTTGTTACTTGTAAAATTGTCAAGTTGATGATGGGCAATATTATTATCAATTGGATAATGACAAGAAATTCATTTACTTCATAATTTTAAAATTAAATGAGAGTTTGGCCTGTCCAAGTTAAAAATGATGATTAGATAGATATAGATAGATGGTTGTAAACTAGTCACATTTTTCGACACTTATTTTGTTTTAATTAAATGGATATATCATGATTTTCATTACAAAAATGATTTACAATTCTATTTATATGTATATCAAGTGATTAAAATACAATTCAATATGGCATGAATGTCAAAATACCAGAGTGCTTGTAGAATAGATGTCATACTTATTGATATATACAATGAATGGTGTCATTTAAAAAATTTACTATCACTTACTGTGATTGGTGGTATCATTTTGAAGAATTCTGAATCTTCCTGTGAAGGTGCAGATGAAGTTGGTTTCTTATGAACAAATACATGCTGTACTTTCCCACAGGATCCGAACAATCTTTCCAAACATGCCTGGTGACATTAGAGACCAATATCATTATATGATAAATGTATTAACATTATTCTATGTAATATGTACGTGGCAGTAGGTCGCATTTTATGTACAATTGTCTTTCCTTGCCACAGTTTATTCCAGCTGGTTTATTCACAATATATCGATTTTATTTTTATTTCACAAAAAGCTGTTCATCTCTATAAAGACCTCAATTTTACAATATTTCTTTTTTTTTACAAACTTACTACATAAAAAATATATATGATAAATGAAATTTTCATCTCAATAGTTTTGAGATTTACCAGCTAGTTAATGTGGTAAATAAACATGTACAATATGTAGGTACCTCTGTTACATAAGGTGGAACATTTAATACAAACAATGTTCTATCTCTTGGTTTGCATGTGTCAGACTCCCTAATGTTGTGAGCTCTAGCATACAGGTAATGACCAACTTCGCTTTCCTTTGTAAACTTTGTGGGAATAACTGAAATTGAAAGAAATAAGATTTATATTGTAAATGAATGTTTGGAATTGTGCTTATATTTGAGATATTCAAATTAATTCTACTTAATAAAGGTGCATGTTAGTTACCCTATAACAAAAAAGGCTGAATGTTTGTCTACAGTATACGACCATCCAAGTGCCCGCCCTCAGGTAAATGTCCTTAAGAATTACGTAGTAACTGCACTCTCATGTGCCTACCCTCCAATTTGAGAAAATTTCAATTTAACGGCCCTGGGCGATTGAATGGTCGTATACTGTATAATATAATGTATTTATAGTAGATTTACAGTGTACATTGGGCCCGTAAACAGTTGTCAATTTCCATGTGTATGAGATTAAAATGTACTTTATTGAAATTTTGTCAGTAAAGGATCGATTGATAAAAAATGAAACAAGGTGGTGAATTAGTATTCGAGTGTTTTTGGTGTGAAGTCTAAGGTTTAAGTAGATAGTTCCTAGGTGCCCATAAGGGTTAACACAAGAACGGAGGGAGTGTTTATGGCTTGGGGGCGGCGACCTCTTGAAGGCTGTAGCAGAGCCAACCATAATTGTGTTGTCAGAGAGGGCATTCCACTCTGGTATTGTTTGCGGTACAAAAGAGTTTGAAAATGTCAGTCTTTGACCGACCGTGGTCTCCGGATCTGGAAACTGTGTTCACGAGATGGCCTAGGGTTCAGGTTGAGGTCCACTTGACTGTGCTTCACCTGCACATTACCTAAATAGATATTGTACAACAGGGCTAGCCACAGGATTCTCCTCCTATCCTCAAGGTCAGTCCAGCCAAGATCTTGTAAGAGGCCCGTAACACTTGTATGCGACAAGTACGACGACTTGACCCATCTCACTGCTTTCCTCTGGACTTTTTCTAGCTTAGAGCTGTCCTTCACTTTGTGTGGATCCCATATAGACGCTACATACTCGAGACTCGCGCGGACATGTGATGCATAGGTTAGACATCTGGATGGTACAGGGACACCTCTGAGATTTCGTCTCAGAAATCCCAGCTTTTGATTGCCTTTCTTCATAATCCATGTGATGGGACCACGACAGATCGTTAGCAACCCACACGCCTAAGTACTTGGCAGTGCTCACCTCTTCAAGGATAATGTTATGAAGATCATAAAAGAAATTCATACTCCACGCAGACCAGAACGAGTCCTGAGGATGTTGCACTTTGACGGGTTAAATTTCATGGTGCCCTGGGGGAACCCGAGTTGAACACTTTCCTCTTCTGATTTTGCACCATCAACAATCCCTTGCTAAGATCAACCACTTAGAAAGTTACCAATCCAACGGTGTACTTCTGCACGTAGACCATAGAGCTTTAGTTTGTTCAGTAGACAGTTGTGGGGCACAGCATCAAACACCTTGCTTAAGTCCTGGATTGCAATGTCCACTTGCGTATTCTGGTCATTGAGACTCATAAGGTCATGCGATTTGGGTCATGCATGGTTATTGCTAGTTGTGTCTTGCAACTGTGTTTGGCTTGGAAGCCATGCTGGAAGATGCTGGAGTATGCCATAGGTGTCCAGATGCGCATGTATCTGCATGCAGACAATTTGTTCCAGGAGCTTTCTAGTGACACAAGTTAAGGACATACGGCGATAGCTAGCAGCCTCTCCCTTAGCACCTTTTTTATAGATAGGTCTATCCACCTGCTTTTTCCACTGAAGTGTATTAATAAATCTGTATCAATACTGACATATCTGTATTGGTTGGCAGCTATATATTTTTTATTTCCTACATGACTAGGTATAACCAGCCCCAAACTTGTCGCCGCCTGTGTATTTAGGATGCATAAGTATATATACAATGGTACAATTTAGCGCCACTAGCTAGTAACGTGCTATTCACTTAAAGACCTATATTATCGATCGTTAGTTAACAATTCCCACTCATTTTTCGCCGAATCTCAGGCCAATGGTTCCTAAAGACGCTTTTAGCTTTGCTATATAACTGTAAGGCACAACAATATGGTGTTTACAAAAAGCTATGACAAACATGTGTATTAAATATTTAAGAAACCTGTGAATCCTGCAACTTGCACGCTTTTAGCAGCCATGTTTCCAGTTTATATTGGCTATTTTTACGAATCCGTAAATAAAAACTTAATTCTATTTTTACGGGCCCGTATCTGTATCTGTAAGATAATCTGCAGGGCTTTATCAGCATATGGGCAGATGGATGGGAGGACGCAACGCTACTCAGTCGCTCCTGTGCAAGGCTTGTAGCCTAGCACGGAATGTGTCTACAGAACTGCAGTTGGCAGTGTCTGAGTCAATGCTGTTCCATTCTGGAATTGTCCGTGGAAAGAAGGAGTGTCTGAATGTGTCTGTATTTGCTGTTAAATGTCTAAATTTGTGATGATGTGATGATCGTGTACGCTGGTCAGCTGGTAGGAGGATGTCATCAGCAGGGATGGCCACTTTCTTGTTCACTATTTGATACATAAGTGCTAGACGGTGATTTTTCCGGCGGGTGGATAGTGACTCCCATTGTAACTGTCTAAACATGGCGGTAACACTGCTGTAGGTAGAGTAGTCGCTCATTGCAAATCGTGCTGCTCTATGTTGGACTTGCTCTAGTTTTGCAATGTTCTTCTTGGTGTGAGGGTCCCATACTTGGCAAGCGTACTCTAGCACAGAACGGGCCAGTGAAAAGTATGCTAGTTCTTTCAGATCTCTTGAGCAATGAGACAGATTGCGTCTGAGAAAGCCGATGGTTTGGTTACATCTCGCAGTTACCTTGTCAATGTGTGAGTCCCACTTCAGTTGGTTGTTGATGAGCACACCAAGATATTTTGAAGCTGGTACCTGTTCTAAGATCTGATCACCAATCGTGTAAAAACTTTCCAGCGGTGACTTAGACCTGCTGATGCGAAGAAGCTGACATTTGGACGCGTTAAAAGCGCATGCCCCAGTCTTCAGCCCAGCGTTGCAGATGATTGAGATCATTCTGAAGGAGCAATTGGTCCTGGAATGATCTGATTGGGCGGTAAACAAGGCAGTCATCAGCAAAAAAGTCTGCACTGAGACTGAATGGCAGAAGGAAGGTCATTGATATGTGCAAGGAAGAGAAGTGGGCCAAGCACCGTGCCTTGAGGAACTCCAGAGTCGACATGGATCCAGTCCGAGTGAGCTCCATCCACCACAACTCTTTGCTCTCGTGTCATCAAGAAAGAGGCTATCCATCTGGTCAGCTGTTCACTAATTCCGTAGTGGCGTAGCTTATGGAGGAGTCTATTGTGTGGTACAGTGTCAAAAGCTTTGGAGAAGTCGAGAACTATTACATCAATTTGAGTATTACTGTCTCTGTATGTCATCAGATCATGAATTGTAGTGATTAGCTGGGTGACACAGGAGTGAGCTGCGCGGAAGCCATGCTGTAGACATGTCAGGATGTTATTGGTTTCAAAATGGGTTAGCATGTGTTTGAGCACAACATGCTCAAGGATTTTGCAACACACACAGGTTAATGATACAGGCCTGTAATTCTCAGCTTTGTTGGTGTTCCCTTTTTTAAAGATGGGTGCAACATTAGCCTTCACCCAGTCTGTTGGTAGCGTACCAGTTCTGAGGGATTGATTGAAAATGAAGGTAAGGATAGGAGCAATATCTTCAGCAAGCTCTCGTAATACATAGCATGGCAGGTTATCCTTGGCATACAAGTACCTCTTATGCCAGACTAGATCATCCTCATCATTACTTTCATCGTTTAACATTACACCAAGATATCTGATGCAATGAACATATTCAAGCTCATTATTATTCAAAAAGATAGAAGGTACATGTAAATTTTTCTGACACCTTTGCTTACTCACTCTAAGGTCATGACCTCGCGTGACTTTATAACTGGTGTCTACATGCATGTTAATGCAAATTGCAATTAATATATACCTTGAGTGGAGGGGAGGGAACTTTATATTTGCCTTGCATGAACTTGTATGCTTCAATGAGGTCTCCTCGCTGTCTCCTGTACTCTAGACTAGGGAGGTCAAGCGCCTTCAGTCTTTCTGTGTAAGGTAATTAACTGGGGCACCAACTTGGTGGCTCTCCTCTGCACACTCTCCAATAGCTTTACATCTTTGGCAAATCTAGGAAAAGCAACTGCATTGCAATATTCCAAATGGGGTCTGGCCAAACTTTTATAGAGAGTTTTCACAGTATCTTTGTCAGTCCACTCAAAGGATCTAATCAATCCCAGAATTCTGTTGGCTTTATTGACTTGGGTAGCAATGTGCTCACTGAAGGTCAGTCCACTGTCAACAATTACTCCTAGATCTTTCTCTTGAGCTGTGCTAGCTAAAACAACATCTTTTCCCATTATGTAGTCATTATGAGGGTTCCGGTTACTATGTCCCAAGTACATGACTTTACATTTGGTTGGGTTAAATCGTAACTTCCACTTGCTTGCCCAAGCCTCTAGGTGCTGCAAATCCTCTTGGAGTAGAGCATGATCCTCTTGGGAAGATATCTGCGAGAAAATCTTGGTGTCATTGATGACGCTGCCTTGAGGAACGCCCGCCCGAAGTTACATCACACCAGTCTGATATTTCGGTTTCTCAGAAAGTCTTCAACCCATGCTAATGTTGAGCCTGTTATGCCATACCCATGCAGCTTACGGATTAATCGACCATGAGGTACAGAATCGAAGGCCTTGGCAAAATCAAGGTATATGGCATCTAAGGAACCTCCTCTATCAAGGATTTTTGTCCACTTATCCATGCACTGGAGGAGTTGAGTGGCACACGAGCGACCATCGACAAATCCATGTTGGAAGTCACTTAGTAGCTCATTCCGTAGAATAAACTTCATGATGTGATCTCTCACAAAACTCTACCTTACTTTGCACACTACACTTGTCAAACTCACAGGTCTATAGTTATTAGGCTCACTTTCATTCCTTTGTTAAAAAATAGGGGTGACAAAGGCATCTTTCCAGGACTGAGGTAAGTATCCATGTTCTAGACAACTACTGAGTGGTCCTCAGTAGCTCAGTGGTTAGAGCGTGCGACTTGAAAACAGGAGTTGTTTGCGTCGTAAATTCGCGGCCCGGTCATGGCAGACACAGTGTCGCCAAAACCGTTGCGTCGTGCGTCTGCCTCTGAGTTGCTGATTTCCACCGGCCAGCTCCCGTACAGTGTTACTAGGCTCCATAGCAACGGCCAGCCAAGCTCCATCGGAAGCC
This sequence comes from Streblospio benedicti, assembly GCA_019095985.1. NCBI lineage: Eukaryota > Metazoa > Annelida > Polychaeta > Spionida > Spionidae > Streblospio > Streblospio benedicti. The sequence goes on from CM032666.1 coordinate 3,406,814, forward strand.
TCTTGTCCCGTGTAGAGGAGAGGCACACCTCTGCACGTTGGAAAACTAAAGGTGATCCCTCCATTACCCTTGGCTCAGTTGGTTACCTAACCTGCCAAACAAACAAGGACCACATTGGAAATAAGCATTACATATATATGTACGCTTTCATGTGCTATCCTAGGAACAATAGTTCCTGAAGAATATCAAATCAAATCAAATCAACCATAGATCGACATGGGCAGGCTCAGCTCCTGAGCTCCATGTGTAGTTCTTTAAGAATCTTTGGATGGATATGTATAAAAGTTATTCTATGTACTATGTACGTTGCAGTAGGTCTCATTTCATTTCATGTATAGTATTTTCCTACCACATTAGTTTTTTAACACATAATATGTAAAAATTAAAATTTATTTTACCACTGTACTAATACATATTCTGTATTGTACTAGATTTCAATTTTAAAACTTGACCCTCTTCGAAAAGTTTAGTACACCACTCAAACTTTAGGGGTGATTTGCGTCCATCCAGACTAAACTTTTGATATTTGTATTATTATTTTTGCATAAAACTAATAATAAACACTCGGTTTTCTTTCTTTCGATTCGTAGTGTAGTGCCTTAAAGGTCTAAGTTAATTGATAAAGTTGAAATAATGGCATAAAGCGGTCATCTTAGAGGGATAAGTCAACTCGGATAGGTATGTAGAACTCTATTTGGCATATAAGATTCGTTTGGCATAATATAGATCTCGATATTCATGTTCCCTTACGGGTCCTAGACGTATAAGATAGTTCTCATTGTTTTGCTAATTAATGATGAAATGTAAATAACAAGCCTAATTACGGTAGGCTAATGGCCTACCAGAAATTGGCAGAATCAATCTTCTGGAATCTTATTAACCTAACTAACGGGCTGCACATATGACCAAGTTCAGCGAAAATGGTGCAAGAAGTGGAAGGACCAAATACTTTATGGTATACCTCACCATTCCTGAGTGGAATAGGCTTCCCGCTGATACAGCGGAGGCCGGCTCATTCTCCACCTTCAAGAGTCGGCTGTCCGAACTGCGCCCCTAAACTTCAGCAGCAATACGGGCACACTGGCGCCTTTAAGCTTAGCTCCCTGACAGTAATGACTAGAACTAGAATTAAACGTATTTGGCATTGGGGATTTTTTTTTTGCGATGCGTCAACTATGCAAAACTCCACTTGATTTTAATGTTTACATGAGCGTTGATTCATAATTCAACTTAATCCTTATGTACTTTGTACATTATAAGTCACTAAAAAGTAGCTAGAGCACTTCACACACATCCAGCATATTTTTTTGTTCAAACCATCGTAGCACAGCTATTAAAGAACCAACAATAGTGTTTGAGGTGTCAAAATGAAGCTACTTACTTACAAATTTGTAAGATAAATACTACTTTTATGATTCGTTAAAATTACATGATCTATATGGTGCATTTTGTTATGAAGTAACGGATTCCCACACATCCCGTAGGTGGCGATAATACGCAATTTGAACATGTTTATGTACGTTTATTCTTACTAGAAATGTTCTTTTTGCACTTTGGCACTATTGTGTTCAAGGTAGTAATGTTATTTATATTTTTTGTCACCTCTGTATGTTGAAGCAATAACATTGCGATATTTTTATGTATGTATAAACATATATTTTATTTTATTATTGTTTGCCATATTAATGATATTGAATAAAATCAATTTCAATCAATCTCAATCAGTCTGAGCCACAAGGGAAGTTTAGCGGCCACCCAAGAAATCTGAATTCACACATAATCAACCCCAACTGTGTCCCACTGTTTAACACATCTCTGAGGTTTGCCGCAATCTCTGGATCTCAACTCCATCATTAAAGAAAGCACCTGCAAGAAAAAGCTGCAACATCACACTAGTACTCTAAGCTCGGACTATAAGCTGCTGTGCTCCATGACACCTGCTACAAATGCATTCAACCCAAACCGATTTTGTATGTGGATGGTTGTGCATAGATAGAAGCACATTTGTGTCATTTGTATAAGAGCCCACGTCCTAAATTGATTTAATAGGTTACACTTTGTGATAATGTAAGAAGACGTTTTCCTGCTGTAATGTTTAAATTGCAAAGTAAACATGGCTGCTAAAGTAAACATCTTTATTGCCCATGAGTCAACTGTGTTCTTGCGACACTGTGCTCTCTGAGCTTTTTTGATCTAATCAATTTGTTATACATTGCCGTTCCCAATTGTATCTCTTTCCTCATTTAGTAATTTGCGAAAATGTGCGCTTAAACCACAACTGGCAAGGTGTAACACATGACATGCTACTCACAATACTATATCGGTTATCTATCGTTTGCCAAGCACCAATAATCGATATTGAAATTGTCAACGATATGCAGCACTAGTTGCAAGGGACCCGATATAGGCTCTGTAGCCAACCCACTGTAGGTTGGCTAGGGAGCCGACATTTTTAGGCTCCCTAGCCTACCCTCAGTGTGTAAGCTGTGGAGCAGACATGGCACAGTTTCAAACACAGTCTTGTTTATCAGTGCAAATGAATGGATTAAAGTAGATGTTACTTCTCTGGCTGACTTGTTTTGTATATAAAATTTAGATGGATCATTTAATTTACATAGATAATATTAACAACAATGAATCTTTTTCAAATTCAGGTATTGCCACAGAAAGTAAATTTTCAAATTATGAGTGAAGACGTCAAGGAGAAAAGTTTTTAATTATGGCAACCCAGACTCTCTCATTCAGCGTCCAACAGGGAGCTGTGCTTAGATTCTTGGGTCCACTAGACATACCTGAAGTTAAACAACTTTGTTCTGCATGGTTTCCAATTGAGTAAGTGTGCATCATTTCAGATGAGTTTTTGAAATTATATATCAGATGAATAATTGTAGGCTATATATTCAAAACTAATTTTGTAATTTTATTGGTGGCTCATCTATCAGAATTGAGTATATCTGGTTACTCTTATGTGCAGTGAATGCATAACAAAGGCCCTAGATTTGTAACTTTCATAAGTTCATAGAGCACTGTAATCGCCATTTAGAACTATTGATAATTTTGATATTTTCTTTATTTTCGTTACATAATATTTTATTGTTAATTTTTCTAATTTTCAAGCTATCCAGACAGTTGGTATGAAGATATAACGTCAAATCCCAAGTTTTATTCTCTTTGTGCAACATATGATAGCAGAATAATAGGAATGGTTGTATGTGAAGTGAAGCCTCGGACTAGGTGCAATAAAGAGGTTTGTTTTTATAGATTGTTCTTCACTGTACTCACATATCTTAAACTCCATGACATTGTTATGAAATGTAACAAATTTATTACATTGTATGAGCTAGTAATGTTACATGATAGATAACATAAGCTATTGCCATTGTGCATATGTCCTGGCAAGTGTTGGATGGTTTGAATATTGAATAATTCAAGAAAACTTTGACTTTATCTTTAATGTAGGCTGAGATATCATTATCCAAGTTGATTTTCAATTTTTAGTGATATTCTTTTTACAAGTAACATATTTCTAATACATTTAATCATTTTAATAGGATGCTGACATATTAGCTTCGTATTTTCCTCCACATACTCAAGTAGCCTATATACTAAGTCTTGGAGTATTGAAAGAATATCGTAGAAACGGAATAGGTTTGTATAGACTTTGTAATAATTTTTAATATATAATTTTTGCATATATTTTGTAATATTTTTTTTTGTAATAATAATTCATTTGATTTTTTTACTTGGGAATATATCAATGTATGTAATTAGACTTATGTCTCGAAGTCAGGTAAGGACTATATCACATAGCCTCTTTTGGGATTCATGTGTCAAAATCAGATAAGGACTACATCACTATGTCTGATGGGATTCGAACCCACGACCATATTGCACCAAATGCCTAGCAGTTAAGACTTTCCTAAGAATTTAAGATGTTCCTAGTTGTCCTCATTCTGGTGTTGTAGTTGACTTCTAAGTTGGTCGTACAGGTTATGCTCAGTGGTCAAAAAGAATGCTTTCATAGAAGCAATATGAAGTGTTTTGTACATTCTGAAAATTCATTTCGTATGTATAGCGTAATAGAAAATCTAGAGCAATATGAATACCACACAATAAAGACATCCAGTATTCCATCATCTTATTCCTTACACTTGCAATGAAAAAGGCATTGATTATTGATGCCAGTTTTTACTGAAGAAATATTATTTCAATTGCTTGGCGATTTGGTGCAATATGGTCGTGGGTTCGAATTCCACCAGAGGCTAAGCTAGGGGCACAACCGAGACTTTTTCAGGTCTGTGGTCGCTACAGCGTTTTCCACGTTCAGTGACAATCGTAAAGTTATAAGCACATGTCACACGGGCTCAGTGCGTTATGAGTTTGGACGCACTGTATTATATTTCTTTGCGGTGGCCGTGAGGGCAACATGCGTACTCACCTTCACCTTGCGTTGTACGCACTGTGTGATTACCAAAGTGCTGCATTCATACGTGCTGTGTATTGGATAAGCACGTTGCCAGTACTGTAGCTGTGTTGACAATGTGCAGTTTAATCCTCTGTATATATAAGACATTTAGTGTAAGGTCACTGTACTGCCTACTTACAGTCAGACCACTGCTGACATTGGTCGTAGCAGAAATAAAGTTCTTTTGCGGCCATCATACTGCCTTAAAAAAGCTTATGTTTGCTGCACTGAACATGCACTGATCGTTACGGTCTGTATACAGTTTTGGACTGGCCTTAGACTATCCTTGCTGCCTGGTGGGCCCTAGGCATAACTTGACTTAGAGCAATAAGTCTAATTACATAATTATGATCACTGAATTATCAAGAGGTTTCAATTGGTGTTTCCTATCCACCAAAAGTGCAATCAAGAAAACACAAACTGGTTCACAAATTTTTTCCTAAGAGCTACATCAATATGAGGACTAGTACCGGGTATATTTATATGGGTTTTTTGCCATTCAATTTCAGCATCTTTGCTGTTGGACAACTTAATTGCCTATCTTACCTCTGCTGACCATTATAACTGCAAAACCCTCTACCTTCATGTTCTTACAACAAATGTTGCCGCTATCAACTTTTACGAACGCAGGCAGTTCAAGCTTCACAATTTTTTACCGTACTACTACTCCATAAAAGGCATGCCGAGAGACGGATATTGCTATGTTCTGTACATCAATGGTGGGCAGCCACCCTGGTCAATACTGTATCCTTTTCAATACAAGCGTGTGTGTGTGTGTGTTATGCTTTTCTATTGATGTTTCTTCACTACCTGTGTATTGAGTTCTCAGGGGGTAGTGTCTTCAATAGGTTGGGTGGGTATGGAAGTGCCACCGGAAGGTGTATGTTTTTGCTACGTCCATTATACTTTTGTGTTATAATTTTCCCATCCATTTTATTTTTGGATCATAATTTCCCTATCCATTATATTTTTTAGTTATAATTTTCCAAAATTCTGAATATTTTTTGGTCACATATTTGACATTTTCATGCAAATATTGACAAAACATTATATTATTGGGTAATAAAATTTTCTTTGCTTTTAGTCACACCATCCTTTAGTGACATTATGAGTGGGCATTATCAAAAAAATTATATGTCGGTTATGACATTATATTTTTGGGTACTAGTTCTGAGCTTCATAATATATGATATGGCACTATATTTTTAGGTACTGATTTCATATCCCCGGTGGCACACACATACCATTTTTTGCGTTACTCTTATGATCTTGTCGAATTGATGGAACTCAGTGAAAGGACTTATTTCGTTCAATGGCAGTAAAATTAAATAGTTTGTTACTTTAGAATCACAAAATACTATGATATGATTTCTTAACATATCTTCAGAGATTATATGAAACATTTTTCAGAAGTAGTAATGAGCACCACACCTTGTGATTTACCAAAACGGTTTTATTCGGCTACTCAACATTTGTGGAGTAGTCTAGTCAATTCTTGTGCTAAAGGAATTCAGGTACATTTATTAGATTTCATGGATGATGGAATTTTCTCTAAATACTATTACTGATATTTACAAAGTATTTATTATTGATTTATAAATTGTTTTCCATGCATAAATATATTTGCATTGTTCTTTTCTTTAGGGTATGTCAAGATGACAACGATGGAGAGGAAGACAAACAATTCATCTGAGGCATTTGTAATGTTACTATGAAAGTCTTTCTCTTCAGCATCTTTATCTCTGATCAAAGACTTGAAACCACTAAAGCTTGTATCTTCGTGGCAGGTTTGGTCTCATTGAGCATGATTTTTTTGTTTTTTTGACTGAACATATTGTATATAAGTAAGTATATGTGATCAATTTATTAAATAGTCATGGTAACTAAGATATTTGTTTTGATAGGAATAAGCATATTTAATGGCAATTACCTTTGTTATAAACAGTTGGAAAATAGATATACCGATGCATGTCGATTGAGAGATGCAATTCTGCAGTATGCACAGAACAAATAATCAAAGTTCGTTATTGTTTGTGATCACAAAAGAATAACAAATGTATATAATTTTAATATTTTATCTAATGTATCTAATATGATGTTCACAGCATTGTAATGTACATATAACCCTCGTATTTGAAGGAAAGGAACATGGCAAAATGCATTTTTTTGTTAGTCTTTCTTATACTCCGACCAAACTAAGAGGTACCTTGTATTGATATTATTAATTAAGCAACAATTTTATCTGAGTATCTGCAATTTTATGCATTGATTGGTTTATTGTGATATTTGTTAGAATGTTTTAACATTTGAAGCTAAGGGTAAATAATATGGGACTTTGCTCATCATTGTATTAAAAAAAGGCTTGTAAAGGATTAAGAAATATGATTAACATTAGTTTCTGATATTCAGAGTGCTATATAGGATAACAAAACTGGCTGGTTCATCTTGTTTATTACATATGCTACCATTATTTATCATATGGTATATTTTCAGCTTATACTGCAAATGTTACTAAATGTGGAAAGTCTTTTTTTATAGTTATAGTTAATGTTCGTTGATTTAAACACAAAGCGCATCTCTGTTACAAATTGTGTGTACTTTTTTTATACAAGAATAGTTCAAAATGTTGAAAATCGTATGCATCTTTTTGAATATGCAAGTTGTTTTCATGTATCCTCTAAAATCTTTTCATGTATCAGGATGAAGTGGTCTGTAAAAATAATAACAAAAGTTCTTTCGCACTTCTCAGAAAAGTAACACATTAATCTGCCATCTTGTAAGTCATATGTTTTTACACAGATTTTAATTTATTTGTGGGTATCTATAAGTTATTTTGATTTGTAATACTATATTTTGTCCACAGAAAAAATGATGTCGAATGGAGATATTTGTTAATTTAATGGATATCTAATGTTGATTTAGTTAAGTTTTCAACGTTGTATAACAGAAAAATCAAGACAAGTAATATCGAAATAACAAGGTTCTACTGAATTTGGATAATTACTTATTAGCCATTACGTCAGCATGGTCTTCTGCATAACTGTCTAGTGAAGTGGTTTACATCTTTAATTAAAAATACCATAGAAGTGTTCTGAAATGTGGATAATGGTTGTCCTTCACTCATAAGCACTACACTTTTATGCCTTTGGCATTTATTTCTTTTCAAAGTAACTTTTGAATTATCTAGAATTTTGTGTTAAATTGTGGCCTTGTATCAAATACTATGATTATTGCGTATTGTAAAACCCTTCATGTTTGCAGCCTTTTATGTTTGCATAGATTTTTGTGATTTTGATGTCTTATCCTGAAGTTAATTCCACAAACTTTTTTATGTTTGCAATTTTTCTTATTTCCAGCGATATGCTTTTTTACCTACCGGGTATTCAACAAAATATCTTTTATATTCAATCTGGTGCAAATCAATAACAGAATATATTTATACTAGCAGTCATTTACATTGTAAGGGACAGTAACCTAAATACTTAACTGATCTTAACTATGTAACATAATAGATGGTTCTCAAAATTGAACTGTTACAGGCTGTATGGGTGTGCATGGTTATGATTACGCCCTTGCACATTAATGAACATGAAAGAACCTAGATATACAACAAGTGTAAATTTAAAAGTCTACGAAGACTACTGAGAATTACTGCCAATATTAAGAACCAATTTAGAGGTTCCTACTGTATATTAGTGTTGTCATATGCAATGTGATCGAAGTACATGTCATTAAGTACATGTCATTGATCGAAGTACATGTAGTTGGTTCTTCCAATACAATGTATGTGCAAAATATGCCCCAAAATATATAGATGTGTATTCTTATATGCATGAAATAATCGTGATGTCTATTTGCTCCTAGATGCAAATTATTACAGTGGTATACATTGTGCAAAATAACATTTTGTTTCACCAAGATAGAAAAAAAGCTAATAATTTCTGAGTGCACAAGTTGAAGGTTTGTGAGATCAAAAGTATAAAAACTAACATTTCTGTATATGCAGCATTCAATAGATTGAAATGAAAAGATTTTTTTACTAGGTTTAGAAATATACTCATACTGATTCCTTGTACTGCAGGCTAAATATTTGGGTGGTGTAGCAGACTTCACTTTCACCTGAGTATTCGAGTAACAGTGCACAAAGAAAAGTAAGGAGGCTGCATGGGCTGCTACTTGAGTAGGGGAAAAAAACGACGCGCACAATTTTGGACAAAGTGCACCAAAAATTATATGCCTTCATCAATTATTTTAACATCAGGGCCTAGTATTACATGTATAAAATATTTTAAGGACAACTTTTGGGGTCTACTTTAAAGGGCCCAAGTATGAAATGTGATGTGAACAGTTAGCTGGGGGCCCCACAAATCCTTCATTGCGGTCCTATGTGTATGAAGTATATATGAAACTATCATAAAGTCCAAATTTACAAAAGTACAAAAAGAACGATACATATCACATTTATATGCTATTGGCTCGGTGCACTTTTCAATTTTTCTTAAAATATTAGATTTTTACAAAAATGGAGTTAAGAAACAGGAGATTTATGTCGTATTATTCATAGTTTTACCGATAGCTTTTGCAAATTGGCACTACTTTTATTACAAGATGAAAACCTCAAATTTGTTCATTAGTAAAAATTTTAACACAAGAGAACAATAACAGGAACAATATAAATTTGTGCTACTTTAACATAGGAAATTGATGTGAAAAAAGGGGGTTCACAAATGCAAGAAAATGTATTTTGAAACAATGTAATATATTTTACTAATTATCTTCGTAATTAATTTATTGTTAATAAAATTGGTAGGATATTATTACTAAATCGGTACATAATAGGACATTAATTAACGTGCTGTTTAGCCTTTACGCCAATAAGCAATGTATGCAATTATCAGATGTGCTATTCATGTAATACCATCTGAAGTTCCTATTGCTGTTGTGATCATTAACATACACGACAGGTCATTTTTGATGTTGAAGACTAGGGAGTGAAATAGGGCCTAGCTAGCTGATTTAACCAGGGCCAGCTTGTTTTAAAAGTTTACGGCCCCTTGTGTAGGCCACTTTTAGGGAGTTCTCTTGTGCACATTAAAGGGTGAACACTTTTTATAGTTACTGGCCTTTGGTCCGTGAGCAAATTTTCAGTTCCATGCCCTGATAGGACTCTGCCAAACAATCAAGGAAGTAATTCATATGAAAACCATAGGGATGAGGCAATGTATTTTGCAAGTTAACATCCATATTTTGCTCATGGAAATAGTCAAATAGAAGCGGTCAAGAATGACCTGTCATTTGAAACCAGCCTTTCAGATAGTCACAACATTGATTGGAACTGAAAATATAAGATTTTTAAATCACTGATGTTAGAAATCTGATTTTTCGACATTGTCTACTTCAAATAAACAGCTGTTAACAGAAAGAAGTTAATTTTATTATTTATTTTTTATTTGTGCTAATTTGTATAGTAATTGATGGTTGCTCTGTGATGTTTGAAAATATATATACTGGCTATGTTGTGTGTGACATTTGATTATTTGTTTTTTTTTCCACTTGAGGAATGTTGAAAATTTAAGTTGAATGTATGAAATTGTCCTGTACATTTTCTTTTTACAATTTGTATTAGATAAAATGAATTTTAATAAAAAAAATTGACAAACTTTGTTGGTTGTTTTAATTACCTTTATTATGTATAAGTGATATACACTTGCATATTTTACTTAACAAAAACCAAAAACAACACCATCCATACCATACTATTTATAACTATAATCATAACACTCAAATTGCAGTCATTCAATGAGCATGACCACAGCAAATGTATAGATCATTGTGGAAAGTGAAAAGTAGTATCAAATATATTATATACATGCATATCCACTTCACAGAACTTTGATTAATTTCACTTTGGGCTGGCATTAGGCATTATAATTATTTAATCAATTTTAAATAGCATTGGACGGAATAAATTATTCTTAAGCAAAATTGACATTTGTCTCATCAAATTTTGGTAAAAAAATTATGTATATTCATAGTAACCACATGTAAACAGCGAAATTTGCTGGTCATAGTTTGAATCCACTTGGATATAGACTTACAAAACCATATCTAGGTAGAAAAGTGGCCAATATACACTAAATCCAAATACTACAAGCTCATCTGCATTTATATTAAAATAAAAGAATCTTGGAGACACTGTAACAGTGGTCATGTGGGTGATTCGTGCTAATAATGTATTGGTCCCAACTTGGCAAACTACCAATGCAAAAAGGAAAATATTTTCACTTTTGTGCCAGAAATGTCCATAATAGACTCCTTCAATTGATTCACTACAATCACCATTGGCGAAGTCCATACATGTTGTTTACATGGGGAAATATTTGCAATATTTGTGATTCGTTTTGCCATCTTGTTTATTGTCACTGGACTGACCACAATGCATACTTGTGTACATGCTATTGAGAGCAGAGATTGAGGACATGAAGTGTGCTTGAGAGTAAATAGTAATGCCAAACCGTTAAAAAAAAATATTTTTGCCAAATTGACTTATGTTTTTCAGGAAAATAATCGTCAATTCCGTATAGTATCGCCATTGGTGACAGACGAAATCCAGTGCCAGCCCAATCATGTGTATTATTAAACCTTTTATTATGACTTCTTAGTCATATATATACAACACATTGCATTATGCACAGCCACTGGAGTTGTGCGACCACTGAATAAAACAGTCACAAGTTGTCTGTCTTCCAAACTTTCAACAATTTTCTTAATTCTTTTATCTATTCGTGTCAGTAATGCCTGAAAAATAAAAAATAAAATACAAATGTACATGATTTAGAACTAGGCTGCCAAAGCCAAATAACTAAGTTGACAACATTAACAGGTATTGAAGAATTCATGTAAATTCAAATTCTATTTTGTCTATTACCATTTACTGAGATCTCTATTACCATCAACGAGATCTCAGGCCATCATCGTGCTCAGTCCAGCAAGCTGAAAGCGAACAGTCCAGAAGAGAGAGTTCAACTGTGGTTCAACCATTTCAGCCAGCTACTTGGAAGCCCCCCAGAAATCAGCGACATAGACACCCCTGTTCTCACTGTATTCGACTCACTCGGGATCTCTGAATACCCATTTACACCTGAGGAGTTTCAATCTGCTAAGAAGTCGATCTGCTGCGGTAAGGCCTGTGGTGAAGATGGCATCACGCCCGAGCTGCTCAAGTATGGAGGCCTGGATGATATTGTGCTAGGGTTTGTAAACCAGGCATACGAGGAAGATAGCATACCTGAGAAATGGAAGACGCTAGTCATTGTCACAGTCCCCAAGAAAGGTGACCTCACTAAGCCTGACAACTACAGAGGAATCAGCCTCATCTCTCTAGTCATGAAGCTGTACAATCGCCTGATCATGAACAGATTGAGGCCTGCAGTTGATCCCCTGCTCAGAAACTGGGTTCAGAAGAATGGGTTCAGGCCGAAAAAAACAATGGTTGGACAGATAGTGGCACTGAGGCGTCTATTCGAGTGTGTCCAGGCTGAAAACCTCAGCTGTGTCCTGACATTCATTGACTTCCGGAAGGCCTTCGATATAATTCACCGTGGGAAACTTATAGAGATTCTACGAGCCTATGAAGTACCTGGGAAGATCGTGTCAGCCATTGCCGCCACCTACTCTGAAATGTGGGCCAAAGTCAGAACACCAGATGGGGACACAGAACCATTCCAGATCCTGGCTGGCGTGCTGCAGGGCGACACACTAGCTCCATTCCTGTTCATCGTAGCCCTTGACTATGCCCTCCGATGCGCAATCAATGGCAGAGAAGAAGAATTAGGCTTCACACTCACTAAAAGAGCCAGTCGCAGGGTTCCAGCCAAGACTCTTACAGACCTGGACTTTGCTGATGATATCTCACTTATCTAAGGCTCTGTCCAGAAAGCCTGTGAACTGCTGGTAGAAGTTGAACGGCAGTGTCTGAAAATTGGTCTTGGCATGAATACCAAGAAGACTAAGGTCATGGCTGAAAATGTGGAGAACCCAGAGATCAGAACCCTTGACGGAACTGTTCTAGAAGTTGTCAAAGACTTACTACCTGGGTGCCTGGATAGCCTCAACTCAGAACGATATCAGGATCAGGAGAGCCCATGCATGGTCTGCACTGCACAACATGAACAGAGTGTGGAAGTCAGGGATGAATGACAACCTCAAGCGAAGACTGTTTGTCACCACTGTGGAAAGTGTGCTGCTTTATGGATGTGAAGCCCTGAACTGTACCAGAGCTCACCGCCAGCGAGATGATTCTGTAGGAACCGACGCATGGAAAGAAGTCCAGGGGAAGACCTCAAGCAACGTACATTGACACGCTGAAGAGGGACGCTGAGCTCAACAGTACCACAGAAATCAAGACGCTCATGATGGACAAGGATGAGTGGAGGGCTGTAATCCGGAGTTCCCGTGCTGGGTGGACCTAGCTCGTCGAGAGAGAGAGAGAGACCATTTACTGTTAATTTTTAAAATGACTTTGGACTATAGATAATGCTAAGATGATTTTTTATTCGTATTATAAAAAAGAAAACCTTTGATTGAAAAATGAAATAGTGGCGTATACATAAGCACGATGTCTGCCTGGTATGTTTCATTAAATAAATTTCTTACCCGAAGATCAACTTTTTCCATGGTTTCTTCATAATAATACTCAAATTTGCGTAGATGAGTCCACGTTATAAAGTGCTGTGATTGACGTGATACCTTTACAGCCTCTTTGTCACTTGAAACTGGTGAGAAAACAACATCTTTTGAACTGTACCAATCAGTTGACTCTTCTCTGTCTACGATGCATACTGAAAAGTTAAGACAATTACATTGGTAATGATGTCAAGTAGTCATTTACAGCAAATACATGTAAGCTTATAAATGATTCAAATGTGTACTTTTTGATAAAAATAAAATAAATGACTGAGACATTGACTTGATAAACAAGATATTTGTACCGAAGGTCATAAGTTCGTCAAAAGTAGGCCAAAGTACAAACAAAAATTTTTGAGACATACAATTGTCCTCAAACTAAACATATTTAATTTTCAAAGCAATAGCTCTCATGGTGTTCAAGTTATAAGCTCTACGCGGGCGGATGGACGGACAGACGGACAGCACTAAAGCTAGAAATCTCCCCTCGGACTTCATCCGGGGAGATTTAATTACTGTAAAACTAGAACAGTTCAAGGCTGATTAATTTTGCAGTTTTGATGCATAAATTACCTTACAATCATCTAATTTTGCATTTTTTTACTTCAAGAATGGGATAATTTTACAAGAATATTTCGGCTTTTATTGTGGTAAATAAACTCATCTAAGTATGAGTAAAATGTTATATTATGTATTTTGATATATGCTCTTACACTTTGAGGCTGTGCATAAGGTGATAATATATATTTCGCATTGAATTTTATGCATATTACATGTTCAACATGATATTATGGAGCTAATGTGCTGACAGCAAGTTCATGGAGTAACATATTTTGTCAGATCTAAAAAGTGGTAATGAATATAAAAATCAAAATCAAAGGAATGAAACGCTATTGGTTTTGCCGGATCTACATTGCAATTTTCATTTTTCTAAGTAGTTTTCATAATTGTGAAAACTTACATGAAAATGTCATTTTTTTCAGTCTAGGAGACACAGTCCGACATTTTAAACAAGCCTAAATTGGGGATTAGGGACCCTGATTAGAACAGTAGTATCTTAATTTGCAAACACATGGCTAGTCACTTAAGTGATTACAGTAATGTGTATGCAAATCAAAAATATAAACAAACTTTGCTTTTCTAATCATGGTACCCAATCCCTAAATTAGGAATGTTCCAAATCTCTGACTCTATTTCTCAGATTAAAAAAATGCCATTTTCATATAAGTGTTCACTAATATGTAAATCAATCAGAATAATGAAAATTGCAATGTAGATCCGGAAAAAAAATAGCGTTTCATACCTAAAATTGTTATTTTGATATTCATTCCCATTTTCTAGTTATGATAGAAAATGTTACTCCATGAACTTGCTGTCAGCAAATTAGAATCAACACGTACCATACTTACAGTGTATGCTATATAGTTAGTCTACGTTTTCTCGGCCACTACATTGACTATTATTAGTCATAATTTGAATAAATAAAACAAAAGAAAGAAATATTTTCAATTTCTGCTTCTATTCAAATACATGTTAAGAAGTCTGCAGGATGATTCTAATGCCTTTGCTATCGGTGGTATCAGTTGGTGGTATGTAGAATGCATCTAGCACGGTAATAATCAATACACTGCAGTTCTTGGAGTTATCATGGCCTGAGCACCAAGGGCAATCAATAAAGACTTGCGGTAAGTTTCATTACAGTTACCTTTTGAATTTGTAACGTAAAAAATATTTGCTGGCCATAAATATTTGCGGACTATTTTATTTTTCTGGTTTTGCAGTAAACTGCAAAATTTGGTTATTAAATCATACACAAACATTTTTAGTTTTACAGTAAAAAAAAAATAGCTCATGTACTGAATCAACAGATGTCTAAAACACAAGAGAAAGACATTTATGCAAGGATTTATAAAACAACTAGCTGTTTACCCGGCGTTGCTGGGGTTGAAACAGATTAGATCCGGAACACATTAAATGCTCCTCCCTCCCCATCCTTCCTCCTGTCCCACATCCCTCGAACCAGTTCTCGTCAGTATACAGGTCGGTGACACATTAAATACACCTCCATCACTGTCCTCCCATCGTCATATGTCACAACCATTTACACACTAAATGTACTAAATATGGCAATGATTGATCCCTCTAATATCCCTCCCCCAGCTACTGCTACCCATGGTTAACACTTGCGGAGCAGATTAAATGTCCCACTCATCCCTACCCTTCCTTCCACCGCCACCCCACCGCCTCTTCTCTCCCGAACTCACTCATCTCCATCCCCATCTAAGTAGGTGCATAATTGATGCACCCCTTCATGCTGCTGCTCTGGTTGAAACGAATGAGATGCTCCTCCCTTCCCATTCTTTCCCCTGTCCCACATCCCTCACACCAGCTCCCGCCACTATACAGCTCTGGGAAAGATTGAATACATCTTCATCACCTTCCTCCCACAGTCATACGTGACAGCCATAAACACACTACATGTATGTGACAATGCTTGATCCCTCTAATAACCCTCCCTCCAGCTACTCCTACCCCTGGTAAACACATGCAGACCATTAAATGTGCATCTCAATCACCCCTTTTCTGCTGCTGCTCGTGTTGAAATTGATGAGATCTGGAACATATAAAATGCTCCTCCCTGCCTCACCACCAGCCATGTCTGCCCTTACCCTCACCCCCCGCCATATGAACACACACACCCTTTCTGCCAACACGCCTCCTCAAAACAGGTCCGGGAGCAGATAAAATGCACCTCCATCACAATCACACCCTCCCCAGTTCTCGTTGTATGACTGCAATGTGTGTAAATATGTAAATATGTAAAAAGTCAACGTTCGTTGACATATACAAACGTTTAACGTATTACGTACCTTTAACAAACATGGCCCTGTAAGCAACCTTTCTAGAAATTTTTTTTCTTGTTTTTTATCATTAAAACCAATTTATTTGGTTTGAAATGTGATATTATAACGACCACCAAGTTGTCCTGATTTTACATACATAGTTTGAAGTGTGTACGTCTTGTGGTTAAAAAGCCTTTTGTGATGCAAAAAAACGCCTCTTCCTTTATACATATAGATGAGCTCATGTTTATTTACGAAGTAAATATTTTATAATTATTTTATACACCTGGAATATGATTATAACTAAGGATAGAGAAATATTTGGGCTCTATTTTATATATCTAAGTATAAAAAATAGTTCTTAGATTCAAGAGCAGTTATTCCGTCAGAATATACCTGATTTTTTGCACTCTTTACATATGTTAAACAAGCAGTCAAATATCTTGCAGCCAGGTAGTGTGAAGAACAGATGTTTTCTGGAATCCATGATTAACGATTGCACCTCTTGACCATCATCTACTTTCCTTTTTTTGGATGGATTATTTTCCTCGTCACTTTCGTCACTACTATTGCCATCAGGTTTTTTACGCTTGTTAGTCAAAACAGTTTGTGTACAAGTACTAGGAGCATCCTGCTTTTGAATTTCACATGATGTTGCCTCAGATGATTCGGGAGATTGAATAACATTTGGCATTGGAAGACTAGCAAGTGGAGTCGGAGACTTCTGAAGATCCACCTGTTTTGGAAAGATGACACCACCATTGATGACATCCCCAAAATTTGGTCCTAAATAAAGACAGTAAAAATCATTGGATTTGTATTCATTTAAATGATAATCACCGACATATTTTAATGAACTTAGGTGGAATCCAGGGTTTGAAATTCTACAGTGGTTGTAATCTAATTCCTTTCACAGAACTATATTTTTACCTGGCTTTGCAGACGTTTGACTTTTGTCTCAACAGCGTCAACAGTGCTACTGGCAATTGAAACTCAGTTTGCGTGACAGTGTAGGTCACATGATGCTAGTTAGAAGTTAGAGAAGGTTCACGGAGATCTCCCTTGTTGTGCCGTGATTGAGGTTTAGCCTTTCCTGATTGATGTGGATGGCCTCTTGAATCCTCCTCCACCGGTCCTTCAGCTCATTATCTTTTGCATCACATAATCTACACGGTTGTGTGAATTGAGTTTCAACCACCAGTATCATTGTTAACACAGTTGAGACAACAGTGAAATATCTGCAAAGCCAAGTAAAAACATGGTTCTGTGACAGGAATAAGTTTGATAATGTCAAAATCAGAACCCTTTAGTAGCATTCATTCAAGGATCATCAATAATGTTGTGCTTATCAATATAAAAACTGATACTTCATATTTTCAAAGTCTACAAGACTGCTCTTAAAAGGTTTTATATGGATTAATGATAAAATTTGTGATGGCAGAACTCACCATTTTTCAATTTAAGTAAGACAAGTTCCATTGTAGCCACACCATCTTCTACAGAGTTGTGACCACTTGAACTGTTCTGGATTTCTCTCCTGCAAAGTTATATTACAATGTAAATCAACATTTGAAAAACTAGTGTTACAAAATTAAACATTACTAATTGTAAATACATAAAAAATTTACCTACCCAAGAAATTGATAAGTCAGTCTTTTAAGCCCTGATTTTAAATGTCTTTGACCGGTCAAATTATAGATAACGCTGGTATCAATACAATAAGGATGGAACATCTGAAATAAAAAGAAAACATAGATGTATGTAATCATCTTGATGTCAAATTTGATAATTGAAGTATTGTTACACGAAAGATGGGTATTCAAAATTTTACCTTAAGCGCATTCAAATCTCCATTTAAAGACTGGCCACAAAGAATAGCATCTGCAGGAAGAATTTCTTGAAGAGTTTTTTGTACATCTTCCAGCCGAGTTGTTACTGGTTTCATCATTGCCTTTGTAATTCCACTATACCTGTGAACAAATACAAAAAGGGTTCTTATGGATTTCTGCAATGAATAAACAACAATAATTTAAAATAATCTTTTATTATATTACTTGTAACCAACATGTTTCTACTGTTGGAAGGAATTTTTTTCTATCTTTTATAATAATTTAATGTTCATTTTTTTCCATCTATAAAAATTAAGATTCTAATAAACATTGAAAGTCAGATCACATAATACACAGAAAATAAAGGTTTTATCCCTTTAAACTAAAGATAGCAGAAAGAAAACAAATTGAAATACCTTGTAACATAATCAATGATGGGATTATGTGGCTTCACAAGCGCATCATAAACAGTCTCAAGCTTTTCGTTCACAACAGACACTCTTGTCACTTCCAGCGCATGAATATTTGTTATGCACTAAAAACATATTATGTTACACTAAAAACATAAATACAAATGTTCATTCAGAAAGAAGCATTCCTAATCATTCATAATACTTCAGCAGTCAGAGGTAAAATGTAAAGAAGAGAAAGGTAGTACTCATATCTTAATATTACATAATACAATTATATCGATAAACTACCATTTCGCAATCAACAGCATACAGGGGACTATTTGGAGTGACTTCTGCATAAGCATCTTTTGAATACACATACATAGAATATCGCTCTGCAAAAGTAGAAACAATTACATCAAAACATGAAAAATAAAGGGTGTAATTAGTAGGTGTATTTAGTAACCAGAGCAAAAAAGTGAGGAGACAAATTTTTTATCTTATAAGCGAGTATTGATTATATAGAAGTCTTTCATTATATCCTATGATATACTTATATATTTTAACCAAATCGCTCACCGGTACTTGACAACAAAAAATCAACAAAACAACCAAACAACTTATTAACTACGTGTGTTACTTTTCAAAGTATTTGCCTCTTTTATACATGTAATCTAAGAATTCAACAAAAAATTTAGCACAATTACTGTTTATGTTAGAATCACAGATTAGTTAATGTGTAAAATAAATCTTCTTAAGTAAAACTAATATCATTCTATGTCAAGTAAGTAAAACAATAATTTAATTTTTTTACTTCAAGTTCAACACAATATAACAACCTTAAACCAGTACATTTTACATTTATGTAACACTAAATAAAATGCTTGTAATTTCATTGTGAAATCAATAGAAAGAAATGAAACATTATGATAAAATTTACATTTACTATCTGTACCTGATTTAAGTGGCATAGGGTAATCCTCCTCTATCATTTGTTGTGGATTTAACAACAGATCTACTCTAGAAAATGAGTCAATTTTATCATCCATTGATGAACTTGTACTATCTGTTGAAGAAATTGTATCATTTTGCGGAACTGCCACAACATTTTTACTATTTTGTCGAACATCATTTACTTTAGACTCGTTTGATCGAAGACCTGTAAAAATTAAAAAAAGGTTACTATATAAATCATTAAAATGGCAACCAAATGATTACAATATTAATACATTGATCTTTTATTTGCAATGTCTGTTACTTACTTAGTAGGTATATAATCGGAAATTCAACAATCATTTAAGTAATATAAGAAGTAATGATGTAAAATATCTAATAAAATAGCTCACCTTCGGTTTTCCTTATATGACGAATACTAACAGGTACATTAAATACTTCGTCTCGTACAGACTTCCCATATTGTGTTGGACTAATCATTTCCACTTTCTTTTAGGACATTAAAAAAACACAATACCTTATAAATTTGAATATATTATAATGAACACACATGACTCAAACAAAATACATGTCATGCGTTAGAATATCATTAAAAAGTAAATAAAATAAATTTTACCTACTTGTTCAAAAGTGTTTGCTAGAAAAGGCATTGCATCAAAATGTTCTTGAAAATCATCAACACTCAGGCTATCCACAACGATAACTGATACACCTTGCACACCACTTGGTCGTAATAATTTACACCATCTAAAATACAATTATCACATAAGTCTAATCCTGCAGACGTATTATTTTTCTGAATGACAAACCAAGATAGTATTTTAGTCGCGCAAACTCTACTACATGCATTTTTTTATGTCACAAATATACTAAATATTGTAACCGACATGTCTACACGTATTTTTAGAACATGTCAAAACATATGTGTTGTTCAAAAATGCAGGTGCTGGAGTCAATTTCTACAATTGCTTCATATTCAAATCTGCCAAAGAGATAGTGGCAGGTTTCAATATATATCTAATCTTGATTTTGAATAATGAAACACAATACAAATATACCTACGTTGAGAAGATTCATATTACAATTTGGTATTTTAATTAAGAAATTAGCTTACACAAGCTAACAGCAGACCTGTAACATCATTTGAGTATCATATACATAACGTACCTTGGTTTCCATCTAGCAAGCTGATTTTGCACTGCTACAAGCAATAAATGTTGAAGATCAAGTGTAAACAAAGGTGCTTGGTCTCTTTTAACGACAAATTTTGGGTCAAATTCATTTCCAACTGTATTATTATCACTTGATACCCACTCAGGCAATGTGAGAAAGACTTTTGGTAATTTCTGAAAAAAAAAAAATTAATCTTTGAGTCCAAGAAAATTAACACAAATACATGTACATGTATTGAAAATTATAGCAAAATTCTTTCCTTATTTCATGACTGAATATAAAGAGCGGCTTCGAGCCTCATATAAGTACTAGCATTAAAAAATAATAAGTATGTGTTTCCTTTTGAATTATAGTATAATTAATACAGATGGTGACATATACTTTCATTAGGAAAAGGGAATCTTGATACATAAACTTACTGCATTAGCTTTCTGGCGTGCTTTTAATTCTGCTCTCAGTTTTGCAAGTTCCTCAAGTGGAAGTCTGGGTTTAGATGAAGATGTCACAGAGCTGCTTGAAGTTGCTTGTTTTACTTGTTCCATACTGGGCGTGTCTGGTTTCTACAAATATGTACCATATGTTTTAATTTTACCACACCTATCCCCCAGGGTGTCATGTTGCAAGAGCCCTAAAATACGAAAATATAAATTCTTTGGCATAAAAAACAAAATTTCATACAGAAAATACCAGATACAACTGTTAAGGGCCTGTCCCCATGTAAGCCCCACCGTCACCTTTTTCAACCTAATGCACATGGCCATTTAGAATGTAGTCTAGAATAAGCGGTTTCCCATTATAAGAGTGCATCCGATGCCGGAGATGACATCCAAAGTTTTTGAATTATGCTAGTAGATCTACTGATAGATGTTCCACGTCCAGATTGCCGGAATTCAAGCTTTGTTCAATCTTTGGCCCTGATCCGTTTGAGCTGTCTGATTCTAATGAAGAGTCCACTGAACTCTTTTCTTCCCCTTTAACCTTAACATATACAGGGACGGAATAGGCACAAAAAACAAAAAACAAAAAAAACTCACAAGAGTTAGCATTCACGTTGAGATTTGGGGGGTTATATATGTCTACTAAGGATTCTAACAGACACCAGTGAAAATTTAACAACAGGTGCAGGATTTTGCAACGTACTTTCATAACTATGATGATGAAAATACAATTTGCGAGACAGTGGAGAATAATCCAGTTCCCAACAATGCCTTTATTAGGAACTCAATCTTAGAGACAAGCATACAATTTCTATTCAGTCTGCTGCGCAACCTCCACCCATGGAGAGCATTGATCACAGTGCAATCATCAGGATGCAGATGTGCTTGGGGGAAGTTTGGGGAGCTACTACAAATCCTTTCGTAGAGGAGTCTCTCATTGCTCACTCGTGGAGGGATTTATGCTGCCCGTATAAGAAGTGTCATGTTATACGGAAGTGAGTGTTGGGCCCTCCATAAAGATGACAGCTCATGTTTGTTATGCAATGACAAAGCGATGGTCCTCTGGATCTGCCGGTGTTAAACTGAGCGACAATGTTAGCTCGGCCTCACTTTATGAAAGACTGGGTATTCCTGATCTGGAGTCACTAGCAAGGTAAAATAGGCTGCGCTGGGCTGGTCATGTTCACAGAAAGAGTACTTGGATCAACAGGAGTGACGATATTGTGATTTCTGGCAACAGCGAGAAAAGGAGACCCAGAAAATCTTGGCGGGGTACTATAAAAGAAGACTTATAGGCATGGCGATTGAAGATAAACCATCTATATGATTCTCATTTAAAGCTCCACTTATTTCTGATGTTATAAGGTCTGTGTGGTCAAAGTTAGAGCTAGAGCACCAATCGCACTGTTTGACCATACACACAATCTGTGAATTTTACGTACTCCCTGTTGTATAGGTCACTAAATTTCACGTCATAAGTAAAATTCACGGATTGTGTGTGTCTAATAGTGCGATTGTTGCTCTAATTTTTTGAAGCTTTAATTTTCTCATTGCACATTCAAAATTATCATGCCATAGATTCAGTCTGGTGATTTGGTCTAAATACAAATCAAATAAAAAAATTGAGCTTTAAGCTATCAGAATTGTTACAACAGGGTGTTGATTAGGCACTCGCCACTCGCCCCTGGCTAGTGTAAATTTCTGTTGGCTAGTGTAAATTCAAAGTCACTCGCCACAGTCAGCGAGTATGATTACTTGATTCCAACACTTTAATAACTAAGGATGGCTAGTTTGAATTGAACATGGCGAGTGTAAATTGAGAGTCACTTGCCACAGAAGGCGAGTGTTATACTGAATGAGTCACATTCCCTGTTACAACAGATTTTCATTGCCATGCCTTTTGAAACAGGATCAATATAAGGTGTTTAAAATCTTAGCTACCTTATTTAGATAGCAAAAGCTTATCTTCTAAATTTAAAAGTCAAGGTAATATCAAAAAATCTTACAGTACTTTTTAGATCCTAGTTTAACTCTATGGATCAACATTTTACAACAATTTTACATATCTAATCCCAATTAAAAAAAAAAAATGGTTGAGCTATTGACAGAAATAATCTATCCACACAGTTTACTATAATTTAAGAACTAACAATACAGCTAACAAGAATCACCAAGCAATTATCAATCACATACAATATAACATGACACTTCATCTACATCTGGCATTTCAAAAGGTGTTGTAGCCTAACCTTAGACCTCAACCATTAAAATTCATTAATAATACAAGCACAAAATGAGAATAATGTACATAGCAACTTTTAGCCACCCATAGGTCATAATACATCTTCAATCATTTAATTTTACACTATCATAAAGACACTTGACACTCACACTTACACAAACAATTTTCTGGGAAAAGCCAACTACTTCCAAGCACCTGCTAGATCTAGATCTACAATTTGTTCCTACTCACAATAACTAATGCTAGAAATACTTTAAGCTTTTGAATCATGCTCAAATATCACAATATTAGTGGAAAATAACATATTCCTCCGCTAACAGGTGAAATAACACATGTTTGCAATAATTATTTGGAACTGGATCTTCATATGGTGTAACAAACCTCAGGTGTTGTTAGGCACTTCCTATTTGAACCATTTGTGAACATTTTACATTAATTACAAGAATTACATTAATTTCTGTCTTATTGATCAAAGTTGGGAGAACCAGACTCCTTCAGTTATCTAACTTAAATATTATCAATCAATTGTTTACCAATTGTAACACACGTAAGTACCAAATATTCTAAGTTTTAGGTTAGTTTTACAGGAGCTGTCACATACGGTATGTTCAATTTTTTAACTATTCATTCATGTTAGAAGTGAACCTAGTAAACAAATTGTAACCAAATACATTGAAGTGTATAGTTACATCTTTATTTGATGAACATCTTGCTCACGTAGACACTTTTCGTGCATATTATATTATACAAGAGAACTTGCACAAAAAAGTATACTATAGTGATACTTTTTATATATAGTTCAAGTTGTCTGTTTTTGTCAAGTTAATAAATGAGAAAACAGATACATTGGGAACAGCAATGTATAACGAATTAATAAGATCAAAAGTGATCAGAGAGCACAGTGCCTCAAGAACAACGTTGACTCATGGGCAGTAAAGATGTTTACTTTAGCAGACATGTTTCCTTTGCAAGTAAAACATTAAAGCAAGAAAATGTCATCTTACATTGTCACAAACTGTAACCTGATTCAATTTAGGGTGTGGGTTTGTATAGAAATGACACAAATGTGCTTCTATCTATGCACAACAATCCGCAAAGAAACTCCTTTTGATTTGAATGCATTTACAGGAAGCGTCATGAAGCATAGTAGCTTATAGTACTAGTGTGATATTGAATTGCAGGTGCTTTCTCAACATGAGCCTCATGGCTATATGCACAGGGATTCAAACCCCTTAATATTTGCGGAAGTGGGTCAGAAAATCCAACCAATCAAAAGCCCAACTGCCGAAATGTTCAGCGGCCTTAAACTCCAAATAATACATATTGATTTTTTGCAACGCCACAGCTAGATGCGATACATGGACTGGTAAAAGCCCCCTCACACATACCGATTTTGGTACCACCGGTTGAGTACCGTTCAAATAATTTAGAAAATGTTTTGTCCGATTTGCATCGCCAGCCAACCGACCCCAAATGTTTGCTGGTGTTATCTGACCGAGCAAGAATGGCAGATCACAGCTAATGTGGGAAAAACGTCGCCAAACCGGCTGCAGGATTTTGAACTGTTCAAAAATTTGCACCGGATAAAGATTTAGAAAAAAACGCCAGCTGGCCGTAACTATGCCATTGCCAACCTACCATTGGCTGTTTACTGACGTTGAGAACTGCCCTTGAACGTGTGGCAGCATTACTAAACAGTGGGGTGACGAAAATGTGATTCTGGGTGGTTTTGTGCAAATTCCGATTTAAAACGGCCAGCGAACTGTACTAAATGGCGACAAGCTGATAGCATACCATTTAGCAGCTGATCGGACGGCCCACGGATTAGCAAACAACAAATGAGAAAACATTTCTCATCTGGCGATTTTTTCTAAATTTCCATCCGTTACTCGACCGGTGGTACCAAAAACGTTATGCGTGAGGGGCCTTCAAGTATGAAGTCGTGAAACTGTTGATGCTATTGCCTATGAGTCAACGTTATTCAAGTGATAATGTGCTCTCTAAGTAGTCTTGATCTAATATAATCATTGTACTAAATTTGGTTGTTGAATTTTAAACGGTAATAGAACAATCCGTAGAGAAATTACAATATTGACTTAAAATGGCTCTCTAATAAACAAACGTTATTTGGCAAAGTGCCAATATCTAACACATTATATTCATTGAGCATGCAAGGATTTCATCAAGTTTGAACATATTCTTTCAAAGTGCTATAAAATGTTGAAAATAGCCCACAAATGCCCATATAGAAAGCACACTGTAATAAGCAAAGTCCCAAAAATCAAATAACTTCGATGACGCATCATACAACATGGTTGTATAAAGTTTAAATATAATTGGTATTTAAGCGCTCTAGCTTGTCCAGAGAAAAAGTGCCAAGAGTGAACACACATGAGCACCAATCGCTAAAACCAGCCATACACATAAACCGTGAATTTTACGTACGACGTGAAGTTTACTGACCTTTACAACGGGAAGTTTACGTCATACGGACAGTTCACGGATAAGTGTATGGCCGAACAGTGCTATTGATGCTCTAGGTATGTAAGAATTATATCAAGTTTGAAGGTTTTATTTCCAACATTATCAAAGCTATTGCAGAAAATGTTGAAAATGTAGCAAAAAATGCACACATAAATTGGCAAATTGGCCAAAATTGAATCACTTTAGCAACGCGTCATACCACATGGTTGTGTAAAGGTTTCAATTAAACCAGTTCAATAGTAAACACTCTAGCTTTCCAGAGACTTACATGTACATACATAGATAGCTAGTGACATACAAACAAAACAAACACAGGCTTTTGCTTCTGCTGCTGAAGCGACGCAAAAAACAAAGCTTTACATAACCAGCTGAAGCGACGCAATTAAACTCAGACCGTTACTAACTTATGATGGTGCAAGGGGGTCCAGGAACTCTTTAAACAGGTCCAGTGATGACAGAAAACATAGTGGCAAGAACGATCCCTTTTCAAGAATCCTGCATGCGGGGACGTTGATCATCAATTAGTACTTTACGTTCACATTTTACCCTGTCAAATCTGATTTTAGTGGCATATCGCTATTATCGAGGATACCAACGTGACTGACCAAACTTATGACCATGTGCAAAACGTGAGATCATATATAAATTGCAGACCTTTTCACTATCATTCAACTTTGCAACAGTAAGAAATGCGGCTATTTTCTTTTTCTTTGCTTCCCACCTCAATTCCTTTTTAGATAACATTACAAATCAATAATTTCAACATTTATATTTTGGTTCTTCAGAAACCGGAAACGGAAACATCTGGTTAACCTGGTAAAAGTTTTTGCGAAGCTCTGACACCGATATAACGGAAGCGGAAAATTTAAACTAAATATCATGTAAATATTTCACAATTTTCATGTCTACTTGAAAATAGGGTAAATTGATTGGCCGACCAGAGCCAATATGAAATCAACAAAGGAATTAGCTTGGTAATTAGAATATTTATTTCCACTTTTGTGCTCATGCATTGCTGAATTCTATGATGAAATATCCCTAGCCTAGGGGGTCTAGACTATAGCCCTGCCCCTGTAGTGTAGAGCTGAGTTAATACTAACCAAACGTATTTGGCATCGAGATGCGAAGCGTCGAGCTGACGCTCTCGTGTGTCTACTCTCGAGGTCAAATACATCTGGTTAAGTTAATACCTAAAAACTGTAGCATTGTATATGTATACCCCTAGCCCTTCATTTTTTAGGCAAAGCCTTCACACACGTCAGGTGCCACTTCAGTGGAAAGAGCAGTGGATCACACCAATCTACAAGAAAGGTGCTAAGGGTGAGGCCGCTAACTATCGCCTCTGTGTCCTTGACTTGTGTGACTAGCAAGCTCCTAGAACATATCATCTGCACCCAGATACGTGCACATCTGGATACCTATGGCATACTCAGTATCTTTCAGTATGGCTTCCGAGCCAAACACAGTTGCGAGACTCAACTAGCAATAACCATGCATGACATTATGAGGCTCAATGACCATAGTACGCAAGCCGATTATCGCGATCTTGGACTTCAGCAAGGCATTCGATGTTGTGCCCTTACGACCATCTACTGAACAAACTAAAATTCTATGGTGTGAGTCCAGAAGTTCACCATTGGATTAGAAACTTCCTAAGTGGTCGGTCTCAGCGAGTGATTGTTGACGGTGCAAAAATCGGAAGAGGAAAGTGTTGACTCGGTGTTCCTCAGGGCACCGCCTTAGGGCCCCTACTCTTCCTCCTCTTCATAAATGACATTGAAAGTAATCTCAACACAGGAACCAGTATTCGTCTCTTTGCCGATGACTGTCTTCTGTATCGACCAATTCACACCATAAGAGACCAAGTACTGCTTCAGCAAGACCTTGCCTCCCTCCAAGCTTGGAGTATCACCTGGGGCATGAAATTCAACCCGACGAAGTGCAACATCCTTCGGACTCGCTCTGGTCTGTGGAACAATGAACTACTTCTACGAACTACATAATGTGATCCTCGAAGAGGTGAGCACCGCCAAGTACTTAGGGCGTGTGGATCTCCAACGACCTGTCCTGGACCCATCACGTGGACTATGTGGCCAAGAAAGGCAATCAAAAGCTGGGATTTCTACGACGTAATCTCAGGGGTGCTCCATTAGCATCCAGACGCCTAGCCTATACTTCACTTGTCCGCTCGGGTCTCGAATACGCAGCACCCATATGGGACCCTCATAAATTGAAGGACAGAGCAAAAGCTTGAAAAAATCCAGAGAAAAAGCAGCGAGATGGGTAAAGTCGTCGTACTCGCCGCATACTAGTGTTACGGCAATCCTACAGGATCTCGGCTGGTCTGAGCTGGAGGAAAGAAGGAGAGTCTTGCGCCTAGCCCTGCTGTACAACATCTATTTTGGTAAAGTGCAGGTGAAGCACAGTGAAGTGGACCTCACCCTGAACTCTAGGCCATCTCGTATAAACAGCTATCAGATCCGCAGACCCCGGTCCAAGACTCTGGTGTATTCAAACTCATTTGTGCTGCGAACTATTCCAGAGTGGAATGCCCTCTCTGACAACACAATTTCAGCTGGCTCTGCTACCACCTTCAAGAGTCGGCTTGCCGCCTTCAAGCCATAAGCAATCACTCCGTTCCCGTGTTGGCCCTTATGGGCATTTAGGAACTATTTATTTAGACTTAGACTTAGAGCTGAGTTAATACCCTGTATATCTCTGGGAGAGACCCAGGAACGAACATACGCTGTATATTATACGGCTAGTATACCCCCTTATACAACGCTGTATATCACATACATAAAGTTGATACTCTGTATCTTCAAGAAGAGAGATTAGAGAGAGACCACTAGAGCATCAATGGCACTGCATGTTCGGCCTTACACACAATCCGTGAATTTTACGTGTGACGTGAACTTCCCGTTGTAGAGCTGACGTCCCTAAATTTCATGTCATACATAAGTCACGATGTATGTGTATGGCAGGTTCTAGCGATTGGTGATTTAGCAACGAATATACGTACATCATACAGCTAGAGCTGGGTCTAGAGAAGTCGGGTCTAAATCTGGGGGTCAAAATGGCGACTGATAAAAACACTGATTCTGCTGTTTTTGGCATTTCGACCATGGTGAGGCATTGTCCCCTGGCTTTGCACAGGGCTTAACACTAACTGGGTTAGCTCTAGTGTAAGAGTTATTTTTGTACAGTGTAGTTAGATGTGCGCTCCGACAAACCGACACATCCTAGTGTGCATCTATGACATGTCATGTCCATCTGTCCATTATTATAGACAAGATATGTAGTTTTCAGTAGAAATTTAACCGACTTAGTTGACAATTTGTTTCCTGTTTAAATATTGTGCTTCATCAAATATTTGCTATGCAAACATAAAAATGGATGAAGCAATTGATGAAATTTACATATATAATAAGTCAGATACACTGAATAAATTCTGTCATGCTCAACCAGACCATCCTTGCGAGTAGCACGGTCTTACTAGGCTAGTACTAGCACACCTGTCCACTCGGCTCATGGGTGGGCCTGCCTTGATTGACCAGGGCTTGTCACCAACCCCCACATACTCCTCCTTGTGTTGTTGACTGGTTCAGTGTGAAACTCATGCCCAATATGTCTTGGACGGACCACCAGGTTTCACGAAGGGCCCTACTCTGTACAGGGACTTTGCACTGATGCTGACACGCACGCTCCACGAGTGTCCTAACAAGGAGTACTACTACACTCCGGAATCAGGGGTGCTGCATAGACAGAGAATAACCACAGGTTAGTCTCTCGTGAGAAGATGTGTATTGAGGGCCTTTTCTTTTAGCGAATTAGTTGCCTGTTGATAAGGAAGAAGTGAGCACTAATGGCTATACCCAGTACTTGATTGTACTGGTCTGGTTCGCAAATCCTACAGTGGCCTTACTGAGAGAAATGAACAACTCTACAAGTGTGTGTACCAGATGGGAACATTCACCTAATCCTGTGCAAATAACTAAAAATAATGACTATTGCTTACTTTTTGCTTGCAGGAATGCTACAATTCCTGCCCACTGGATGACTTATGTATTAAACTATTTTTGTTACAACACCACATATTTTTTTTATTTTTTTTATTTTGTTTTTACTTATACAGCAGATGTTTGATTTTTAACACCATTATGCGCACCTCTATTTAAACAGAGGGCTATGCAATAAAAAAATTAGCTGTACATTATAAGGCAACTGGCCACTAAGCATAACCCTTTACATCTTAATTTTTCAATTTTTATGTTTCGTCAGGGAACTTGGGCTTTTGAGAAAACGTTCATCTTCCACATCTGCTGTACATCGACTTCAGAAAACAAGTAATATTACTATACTAGTACATCTATTTCAAATCACGATGGGCTGCCTTGCCTGTACGTGTCTTTAGATTAAGTGCAAAGCCGTATTGAAAACACAGCATATACAAGCTAACTCTTAAAAGTATATATAAATATAGATCAATATAAACCAGCTGATAGAAACGAATGAGTGATTTTACAAAAGTGAAAAGTTCCTCCAGGTCCGTAGGAAGGGCTAAGGCGGTATGGCCATGGCCTGACCTATAATTTGTGTGGTGGAAAAATAATGCAATAATTCAATCATGGACTGACCAATCATTTGTGAAAAAATTAAAATCCATAATTATAGACCACAACTTTTAAATGAGAATTAAATAAATGTGGTGGTTTATCGTCATGATCCAAGTCTTACTCTCACAGCTTTACAATTTACACCAGATCATTGGTCCAGCTATTGATCTTCAATTCATCATTTCTCATATGCTTGGCCATTGCTTCCTACGGGCCTGCCCTCTCATCACATTTAGTTGATGTATGAATACACTAATAGGAAGTTAGAATTTGTGTATATACTTAGCTATTTTCTTGGGTTAACAAATTTGGTTTGTTGCTGCTTTCTTCATAAAAAGTCTATGAAATACTGACATGTAAGTGGGGCGAGGGGTGGTTGCAAGGAGGTTGAATGGTTGGCACTTATTTCGTTTAAGGTCTTTGCATGATTGCAATGAATATGGATGAAAAATGGAGTTTTGCTCTTATTAAAAACAAACAAACTATAATTGTCATTTTCTAACAATTTCAGATCAACTCTTTCCATATCTTATTGTGATTGATTTTGAGAGCACATGCTGGGAAAATAAAAAATTTCAAACACAAGAAATCAGTAAGTAAACTCAGTGTCAATAATGATTTTTATTTCTTTAAGAAGTTTTCAAATTATTCAACAAAAACTCTCTTTTCTGATTAATGTATTTTCCAATGTTTATGTTTCATGTAATTATCTGTTTACTTGTGATCTTTTTTGAAAAATAACATTATTTTCTAGTTGAATTTCCGGCAGTACTAATGGAATGTGAGTCTGGAAAAATTGTAGAAGAATTTCATCATTATGTTCAACCCACAGAAAATCCAATTTTAAGTGATTTTTGTAAACAACTTACAGGAATATCCCAGGTTTGAATTTATAATTAATATCCTGACACTAATTTTATTCCACTACTTTTTGATTGGCAACAATTTTTTTTCCTTAGACACCATTAGAACATCTGAGGGGGGTTAGGAGGTTTGACTTTGGCTAAAATATTTATTTTCAATTTTGTGGGTCAAAAATTATTTCTTTCAGTGGCACACATGTATAAATTATTTATTTAATGTGTCCATTCTTTTTCTAAATTTATTTTTTCTTTAAAGTGCCGTATGTACTACTAATCAAAGGTCTCTTGGCATGTTGACTATAATCATTGATTCTAGTGCATTAATTTAGACCTTAGTTTTGTAGAATAATATTAGAAATCTAGTCAATTTAAAATTGATATGTTAAGATTAAGGATTCATCACAACTTTATTCATCACTACTTGTCACATATGTTCTTTTATAGCATACAATACAATACTATTGCAGTGGCTTAGCCTGAACATAGCAGACCTAAGTTATTCTATACCCTGTAGGTGCATAAGGCCTCAATATTTTCCTTAGACCAGGGCCATTCCTATGGTAAAGTTGCAGCCTATCATAGAAATGCCACCCTTTTGAAGGCACTTTTACACAACCTACAAAGTGATCACCATTCCCATAAATGTGGCATACAGACTGTACTCTGTTCCCCGTATGGTGATGGTTGATGCAATTTTGTGGGGATAATTGAATGCCTCCATAAACACAACAGGAGGATTGTCCCAAAGCATCTGTCTGGGTGAAGCATTGCATGTCACTCCAGGACAAAAGTCACATGTGTAAGGTGTGGAGTTGGCAAAATAGTCATTTATGTTGGTTTGAATATCTTTGTTAGCATCCCACATAATGGTGATAGCTGATGATACAACTATTTTAACTGGATTTTGGCAATTAGCTGCAGTACAAGTTTTCCTGTAGGTATTCATTGACCATGTTTTGATCCTCCCCATGGGGGTGGTTTGGGTAAGGCCTGATGTTTGATAATGAGTCTAAGCTAGCCTTGCATTATGGAACATAGCTGCTCTTCAGATGATGATTTCAATTTTATTATCTTTCTTGCCTCCTTTCTGATCATCAATAAATATAGGCGTTTTGCTTTAGCCTCAATTGTGGATTTCAAATCTTTATCAGCAATGGTGCTTACAAAATCAGGTAGCTTGTCTTGTATTTTCTTCCATGTTTGGTTGTCATCGACTACAGATGCCCCATCATCACTAATAGTTAGGCTTGGTGATCCGCAGGTCTGTTTGAGGTCTTTCAGCTGAACAATTGGTTAAAGTGATCAGAATGGTTGTTCAAGTCTTCAGTTTCAGGATGTCTATAATGCAGTTCACCCTCATTGTTGATGAACGGCACAGGTGCTGGTATCCTTTCAATACCACCATGGCACCTGAATTGATCATCTGAGCGTCTTCCTTCTATTCCTTTCTGGTACTGAATACAGTTCATCTCAAATCTCGCCATGACTTTTTTATAATATCCACTACCTGGGAGCAAATCTAAGTTTGATGAACTTGTACTTGCACCCTGCTTCATGTACTCCTCATCAAAGAAGAAGTGAATGCTGCAAAAAATGCAGAAGAAGTTGCAGCAAAGTACAGCTCCCCCTAAAACAATAAAGAGCAGAGAACATATTGGGGAAATTTCCTCATGCAGAGTGTGAGAACAACTCTCTCAGAAATATCAGGTGCTTCGCAAAGATTGGGGATCTTGAAGTCGACCCACAGCCATCATGGAAGGTAATAAAGAAATATGCAATGGATGCAACAGAAAGAAAGATGCCAAAAGATTGCTGTGGCATCTTCGAAGAAAGTCTTCCAGGGCCTCAAGGAAACCCTGCTTCCAAAAAACCTCTGCAGCTGGCACAACTATTGCTGACTTCTTGAAAGAATGCCTTCCAAGAAACCTAAATTGTTTGCAAGGACTAGGTATGCAGAAGATCAAGATGTTCCACACAAGATGCCGAGACTAGCTCCACTGGCGTTGAATATAATATAATGTAATGAGAGACATTTAGCAAAGTATTTAGGATTTTAGTTGTGTTACAGTATTTAAGTAAATCAGCATTTATCAGTATAGTTCGCTTGTCTTAAAGATATATAACACTCACAATTAAGTTGAATTATCATTTATATAATTAATTAACTGTATGTGGGAAGGGAGACAAGATCCCATGGTGACTTGGGTTAAAAAAAGTGACAGCTTCAAAAAGGGGCAGGGTCTTTAAACCGTGTGTAAGCGCGGCCGCAGTGAGATAAAAAGCCATCAGAAAGCAATTTTTTGCACATTTTTAAAACCATTTCCTCATTCAAAACTTATATTATTTTTTGCTACCACTTGAATCCATAATCATTTTTTGGGCCCATAAAGAATGAAACGATGTTTTTCTATGATCCTAAGTAAAATATTCATTTTCTATTCCACTAGCAGTAAAATATTTATTTTCTAAATTTTCAGAAGTCAAATATTTATTTTAAAAATCCTCCTACCCCCTTTCATATGTTCCAATGGTGGCTCCCTTACTCTGAAAATTATTAGAAATGATATACAATAAAATGCCTTACCTACATGACATTTTTTGTGTTTCTGCATAACTTGGAAAAGATGCCCACCAGAGTTGGGGCGAGATTAGTTTTAATCGATTAATCAATCAGAATTTGTGTAATTTAGTTTAGTTTTAGTTAATCAACACACTTAAAAATTTC
This sequence comes from Streblospio benedicti, assembly GCA_019095985.1. Classification (NCBI taxonomy): domain Eukaryota; kingdom Metazoa; phylum Annelida; class Polychaeta; order Spionida; family Spionidae; genus Streblospio; species Streblospio benedicti. The sequence continues at coordinate 3,440,522 of CM032666.1, forward strand.
AGTTTAGTTTAGTTTAATCATAAATTTTCATTTTAATCATAATAGTTTTGGTTTAAAAAAAAGACAAAGACTCCAAAACATGTCATCACATATAACTATTACAGAGGGTAATTTATAGCGGGGGGGGGGGGAATGGCCAACTGCTTATCAGTGTAGATGGTCTAAAAGTGACCACTCTTTGTGTTCATTTTATACACAACACTATTCTATTCAATTTCCTGTGAGTTTCAAAACAATAATTTTCCAATGGCTTTACTTCTTTGTGTTCATGAAATAATAAATTTCCTTGAGTTTTAACCATACAATTCAGATGAAATTTTTCTTTTGATTCTGCCTTGAAATAGATTGCTTACCATTCCTGGTTTAGTAAAAGGATGGTAGATTGTGTTTTCATTTTATGATGTACTGCTTATCAAAGAGATATTGCTTACTTCAGCTTAGTTGGAAATTTCAGGGTGTTATTTTCTTCTATTCTATGCATGTTTAAAAATGCTATTTGATAAATTGAAAACTATGCTTCAGAAACAAAGCTTTTGTTTAATCTGTATGTCACCATCATATAAATTCGTAACGCCTGATTTGGCTTCCATTTGAATGTTCACACTTATTTCATTTCGTAAATCCTTCATTTGCACAATTTAGTTTAGTTTTAGTTAATCAAGTGATCATTTAGTTTAGTTTAGTTTAATCATGAAAATTGTCATTTAGTTTAGTTTAGTTTTAATTAAAAAAAAATTAGTTGTCCCAACTCCTATGCCCACGCTTACAGAAAATGTCAGCATTTTCAGACTTTCACTTTGTAAAGTACCTATTTTGGTAAGAGGCATATGGGCAATGATTGAAACAGCTGCGTACTGTTAATATGGTTTTGGAAACATTTAAATAGTCTCTTTACTAGATCAAGCTTTCACATCCAATGACCACATAAACATCAATAGTGTTGTATAATCTCCTAAGCATTGGATATTTCTGACCAAAGAAAGTCATGCTTTCCTTCACCGTTATAGGTCAGTGCTGTCCCAACTATGCACATTGCTCTTACATTTTCAATTGGCTTTACCTGGTCAAAATGTGTATATTTGCAGATTTAAAGTTTGAAAATGCTGAAATTTCTAATTTCTGTAAGTGTGCATATAGGTGGCTTAGATAATTTCTAATGATTTAAAAAAAAAGTGCCTTAGGGGAAAAAGAAATTTGGTGGAATAAAATTGGCGTCAGCACAATAATCAATGTTTTGTGTAGTAAGATTTTTATTAAACCATTCCTTTTGATGACAGGGGCTGTCTATGTACCAAATACAACCATCCAAAGGGAATTCTCTGCCCATTCCAAGAAATATCTCACTTTTTCAAGTCAAATACCAATGGACCTTTCTGATAACGTACGTCTAACATAAGAAAAGGCTTGAAATCGCAACACGCGTGTCTCGCAAACAAACACACGTGTTTGGGCCCTGAAATGAGGCAGTCACGCTGATGAGCTGTTATTATGAAACAAAGTGTGTGCAGGTATTGACTTTTGTATGGGTTGAAGAAAAACGTTTGTCTGACATCCAGACAGTGTCAGTACTGTTGTGAGCACCCAATGCATTGATAAAGTACAAAATGTAGCTTAAAACCCTGTGTCATTTTGGGACATACTATGTGAAACTATGTGTCAGAAAGTGATATAAAGTTATTATAAATACACGACTAGCAGTGTTGAAAAGAGAACAGGTTTGCCATTATGTATGTATATAGCATGCTTAATGACAATACTTATTTTTATGATTTTGTATGAGTTAACATTGTGAAAAATGTGACATTCTCCCAAAGGAGGTTATTTTAAGCCAATGTAGGTAACTTTCACAACAGCATATTCTCGACCAGGAATTGAATTCTTACTATTATTTCCATGCTTTGTAAGTTTTGGTAGATGGTATCAATATTGGATTGAATACTAAGTTGTAATTTTAGCCACAAACTTGGCCCTCAATTTACCTTCGTTTGTGTGCTCCCGGCAAACCTTACATCTTATAGGGAGAATTATAATCTTATAACTGCATTATACATCCTTATCAGTACGTCTAGATTACAGAAAGAGCATGCTATTAAAAAATCATTGGAATTGATTTATCAGTATACACAAGAAACTTGTCATATACTTTAACAAACTTTGGTAGTGTTGCGCAAAATGCCGTAAATCTATGTGAGAACGCTCTTCTCTTCACGTGGCATTTTTTATGTTCAGCGTACGTCCTCGGAAAGTTCCATTGATTAAAACCCTTCAATTTGGTTAGATTTTTTATGTACTTGAAAATAACAATCACTGAACAGCATGCATCTTGTTTTGTTTTTTTACTTTTCCTTCTTTTTATTTTATTATCAGGAACAGGTTGAAAATGGTATTCCTCTGAATATTTGTCTTAGTCGATTTACGGCGTGGTTGAAAAAGATAGCAACGAAGTACAATATTATTTTCTACAGCAGTGACAGTGCAACTGTGAAAAGATGTACGTTTGTGACATGGTCAGGTAAATGTTTTTTTACACACATTAGTAATATAACATTTTGATACAAGTTACAATGTATATATTTATCAAGTTAACATTGTTTATGCGCACCAATTAGATTGGGATCTTGGTGTATGCTTACTTTATGAATGCCGAAGAAAGCAGCTTCGAAAACCACCAGAGTTAAATTGCTGGATTGATTTGAGAGCTACATATAGGGTAAGCAATTAATCAAATCTGAATCCTGTTGAAAAGTTTGACGGAATTTGGAAAGTTTGAATGTTGTGTTGCCTGTAAAAAAGTGTAAAATATTGAGAACAAAATTCATGAGTATTAATTGCACTATTTAGGTAGCTAAGTGTGTGTAAACAAACTGTAATTGCTATGTAATAAGAGAAATACATGTTATTTGGCAATAAGTCCAAGTTAAATGATGGATTGAAATTCATTCTGTTTTAGAAATTCTATAGTCGAAAACCAGAAGGTCTTAATGGTGCTTTAAAAGACGTAGGTATTGATTTTGAAGGACGACAACATTCAGGTGAGTGAGCAGATGTTAATCATGTTACATATTTAAGGAACAAATTAGTAACTGATTTATAAAATATCAAGAAATGCCCCTCAATTCTATTGTCACCATTTTTTACAGAGCACTGGGTAAATTTAACCTAGCATGGTTATATTTGTATAGAAATATGTATTACTTACAGAATATAGTTGTGATTTAAATTTTGTGTACTATAGGAGTGTGTGATGCAAGAAATACAGCAAAACTTGCCCACAGGATGATGGCGGATGGATGTATAATGAATATTACTAAAACATTACCAGGAGGGGTAAGATAATTGAAGTGCGCTTTATGCTGGCAGCTTAGGAAAATTATTGTTGTGTCACATGTTTTCATATAATTGTCATTTTATAAAATTAGCAAATCCATCATCTTCGTCTATATCATGTAGTGTTTCCAACTGTGTGTAATGAAATTAAACAATTTATATTGTTTATTTTTTTTATGAAAACAATCTCAACAATTTTTTAAATGATATTTCACATATTCATATTAATGAGCGTAATAAATGGATTCAAGCGATGTGCATTGGTGGTTTGTTATTTATCAAATAAACAAATGACTTTATCAACTATGAACATATAAGCAAACCTTTTTTTAAATATTAAATGCATTAAAAGTATACACATATGTTAATCTTAATTATCAATCTTGATTATGAAGAATATAAGTAATTCCTATTTTATATTCAGTAATTTTGTTCATTTTCCACATCAAGCATAACAACAAATGTGGTGTTAAAATACTTTATTATTTAGAAAAATTAAAAAGATTTAAAACTAAAATAGAAGTTAAATAAAATAATTATGATATGAATATGAAACTGATCTCTCGCATCTTTCATTATATATATTTTAGCCTAAATAAATATAAATAATATATATAAATAAAAATGTATATAAATATATATAATATTTACTGATACACTTGTAAGTTGTACAATAGTTAAATCCTTTACAACTTTGTCATTACTATTTATTGTAGGTTAATATCTGTTCTGCCCCTCAGAGAGCTACATTGAAAAGACCACTTAACTCTTGTGCTGTGAAGAATAGTGAAGATTGTCAGACAATTGAAAAGGTCCAAGAAAGTACATCGAAAAGACAGAAATTAGAGCTGTCTCAAAAGTCCATACCATCTAAATCTGATATTCTAAATGATTCCCTTGACGATATGCTCATTGATATTGAAGTACACGTTAATTCTGCTATATCACCAAAGACGACAAAAGAGCTATCTAAAGATAAAGTTGTGCTGCGAGATTGTGTTTCTAGTGTTTCACATGAAAGGAAACGAAGGTCAATCAAAGAATGTGTGCAAATGATTGCCAAGAAATTGACACCCAGCAAAATGTTTGGATATTTGCACAAAAAAACACAAAGTTTATTGGAGCAAAAAGATAAGTCTGGACCAAATTCAACACTAAATATGGTTGGTGTCAGTACTAAACACAGTAATGAGAATGGATGTCAAAAAGTATTAAACTTTCATCGTGTTTCAAAGACCAGCACGGATAGTACCAATGAACATACTACGCATGTTGAAAAATCAGTACGCAAAGGTCTCAATGACATAACTAACAAAACTTTGCAAGATAAGAGTAAAGACAATTGTTCTTTCAAAAAGCCACATCCTATTGAAGTTAACTCTTTGCCACTGTATAAAACGCCAGTCAGTAATCCTAATATGAGTTTCCCATTTTCAACCTCAAACATGAAAAGAACTCCTCCAATGTGTCAATGTGGTCGACGATCACATAGAAAAATGGTTCAAACACCTGGACCAAATGTTGGAAGGATTTTCTTTTCATGTCCACTTGGAAGGAAGGGTGCAGGAAAAAAATCTGGTTGTGGATTTTTCAAATGGGAAGATCAGGCATACACCTGCAGTAAACCTGAATTTACAAAACAAGTACCTAATTGTGACAATTCATATGGTGCAAGTCCTGCTTTAGCCAATAATACTAAGCCAAAACATTTTTCTCAGCAGATTGGAAATTTTAAGCCACTCTTGACTGGATTTGGAAATGAGACAAGGTCCAAGAACAATACAATGAAACCCTTATTACAACCAAATTTTAGTTTTCATTCATTGGAGAATGCTAGTAATTATGTTATTGATAATGATTAAAATATAGAGTTCATCATCTGTTGTGGAATGTCATGTTTTTGTATATAGATACAGTTGTTTTTAGTTCAAACTGCTCTGTGATGTGTATGTGACGTATCTAAATCAATGGTATGGTCTGAAAATATTCATTTTTCAATGTACAGACTATATGAAGTCAGGAAGTTTTTAGATTGCAATATTTCATGTTGGATATTTTAAAATTCCATATTGTATCTAGTTATGATTCATTTGTTTGTTATGAAAATATGTATGTATGTGATCATTCATTCAAAGTGATGATCATAGTTTTTATGTATAGACAATGCAACATTGAAAATACAAAATTAAAACTGTTTCGAACTGTAATAATTTGCTCCATTGTTATATTTCTTGTCATATTTTGTTGATATACCATATTTCCGCGTTTTGTAGCCTAGGCCTTCATTGTTTTCAAAACATGTCTATGCATAGGCGTTTAAATGAGGGAGGCGTCTATTTGAAGGAGGCATTAATTAACGCAAAATGATTTGATCACCTTAAGTTAGACACACCTGAGGAAGCCACAGTAACTTACTCAAGTAACTTCAAATAAAACGCCGCCACTTGCTTCCACATGTGTATAATTACAGGGATTAGTGTGTGATCCCACTCATAACGTAATAAATATTATGTCCTTTTGGTAATTATATAGATATTCATATAATGGTGTAGATAGTCATATCCACGATGGTCTCAGCTTTAAAATGATATGTTACCTGTCAAAATCTGGCTGATGATAACGAAGTTACAAACAAACAACCACTCGTAGGTACTAAACATATTAATCAACTGGGCGCCAGCGGCGTTCTCTTTGAGAAGTCTTTGAATAGGCGTTAATATGAGGGAGGCGTTTATTGATTTAAAATTGTGTTTAACCTGGCGTCTATTTGAGGGGAGGCTACAATTTGGGCAGAGGCTACAAAACGCAGAAATACGGTATACTTTATTAATTTTGGAAAATACACAATAAAATCTAGCACAGAAAGCATGCATAAGGTTTTTTTTTTACCTTTGTCAAAATGTAATTTGTAATTTTTGACCGTTTTTTTATCATGCATGTTTTTATATATTTTTTTTTCCACAACTTAAAAAGACTTTATTTTAAAGCACATACATGACATAGTGAATTTGTACACAAGTAAATTTCATTTCATAATGCCTACTATAAATTTGTACAAATCTGTCAAGTATTATACAGTGTATTTTATCTGCACATGTATACTGGTACTTTGTGTAAATGTGTATGTAGTTGTACATGTATACAGATATGTTGAACAACTATAAACCTAATTATCATTTAAAGATCTTTAAATATAGAAAATATATACTTATGTTAACAGCTAACACTGATTATGAAAATACACTATTTGGCAGTCGTCAATGACAAAAACAACTCTTTTTCTGAGAAATCTCTGAATATTATATAGGAAATGCAATTTATCTTAGCATTCACTGTCCAGATGAGATTATCACAATTCAGCTCAAATGCTACACAACGCTCTTTATGAATCCATGAAGACATCTAGGGCTTAGGATTAGAAGATAGTCATTTTAATACCTAATCACTTGTTACTGCATTCTGAAAAAAATATTACAACTTGCCTCTCAAATTTATATCAATTATGATTACTGTATATTACAAAATTCCCAAATACCTAGGTAAATGTATCACAGATTAGTTTCATGGCAACATCCAAGGCATTTTTTTTTTCTTTACAATTTGATAATTAAATCTCCCTGGACGAAGTACGGGTGGAGATTTCTTGCTTTGCTTCTGATTGTGAGTGTGTGCGTGTGTCTGAAATAAACAGGCTGATAACTCGGAAGACTACTTGAGCTATTGATTTGCAAATTGAATATGTCTTGTTTGAGGAATAAAGTACCTCTCAAAAATATTTGTACTTTGGCCTACGTTTGACAAACTTACGAGCGTTATGCAGTAAAGTTTGTTACCATGCTACACAGAGAAGTATTTGACCTATGGTCCGCAAACTTCATATTTAGCTTCCTTGTACTATTCTCCAGAGCTCATTATATTTTTGTGTACTTTGACCTACTTTTGATGAAATTACAATGTTTTTTAAAAACAAATTATTATGAATTTGGGTCTATCTGTGTCCTGTGGAAAGACTTTATGACCTATCCTCACCAAACTTGACATTTTGTATGACAACGAATTTGAATTACTAATTTTAAAAATGATTGACCTAAAATGGCCTGATCGGGAAAATGGCCTGATCGGGGAAGGAGAGATTTACGGCGTTCTCGAAGACTACTTGTTTTATTTTGGAATATTATGCAAAAGAACTAATTCACAAACATTCATTTATTGGAAGATACATGTACTTCACTTTGAAACATTACTATTAAACTGGAAACAATGAACAAATTTAATCATATTTAATATACATGCATTTTAAGAATGTGATTCGTAGAAAGTTTCATACTTTCTGCACACAATTAAGATAACAATACATTAGTAAACCAATAATTTCACGTAACATTTTGACGAATAAATCATCTATGTTTGCTAGTTCATTTGAAATCAAAATGTACAATTTCAATACCAATCATCTGCTTGCAGTGTTCATCCTATGTGGTCAATGTACTTGCCTTGAATAGCATACACCTATCTACATCTGGTAAAAAAATAGCAATAATGGACATCGACTGCAGCACTACAATGACAAATAAATAATGTACACCTTCCTTAGCTGCTGCAAAATGACAGGACAATACAAGTGATGAGATGATCTTCTGACATACACATGCACACCATGTGACATAACCTAACACAGCACAACCTTTTTCAGTGAAGAACAGGCCCACACATTAACGTTTGCACCTTCCAGACTGTGATTTATAAAATAGACAGACACTCAAAATATCTCCATCTTATGATTAGTTTCTGTAAGTAACTGAATGCAAGATGGACACCAGTTAGGTCACCGATCTTCCACTTCTATTAGTGTTGTGCTGTGGCCAGGGCAAAAGACATTAACATTCTGTACAATTTTACTTCCAACCTGAGCTCACAATCCTCTATGAACAAACTAGTTATTTGTTTGGATCACAATAGGTTTTCACCATGGGATTTTTCATTCACTGAATCATCAACATACTAGCACAATCATCACATTGAACAGAAGTGGCTCGTCAGAGAATTAGCAACTGTATCCTAGTAGAAGGCATGTCTTATCTAAATAATAATACATTACAAACTGGCTGCAGATATCATTAATGGAAAATTTATTATGGCTTCGTGCTGTCTACATAACCATTCACAGTATCTTTTTTTTAATTTTTTTTTAATTAACTTTTAACTGTTAGTTTTTTTTAATTAACATATATACAGTACATAAAAAAAATAATACAATGGTAATTCACAGTATCTAATCACTAGCCGCTCTTTAGAACCAGTGGCTAGAATTCAAAGCCGCCAGCCGGAGGATTGTCGCCAGAGTTGAACTGAAACTGCTGTGCCCCTTCATCGATCTGAGGAGCCAATGTCTCGTCATCTTCTTCTGTGCCGAAAAAGCACTCGATCATGCCAATTGCTTGCTGGTAAATCTCTTCATTTTCATGGTTTTGTAGAAACTCGATCTTGTCCAACCCTTTACACTCCTCGACCATGAGTGCGTACGGGTTGGTACCGCCGTTCATCTCGGCATCCTGCTCGCCGAGCTTCAGGATGTTCTCGAGTCCGTTGAGCGCCGCCTGTACGATCTTGGACTCCTTGACTTTGAGCAGGTCACACAGCGGGGGGATGCAGCACTGCTCCACCAGGAACCTGATCTGTTCTGGAGTCCCTCCCGATGTGGCGTTTGTGATCGCATAAACTGCCTCCTTACGCGTCTTGTACGAGGCCTTGCTAAGGATATCGATCAGCACGGGAAAGATGTTGGCGTCAATCACTGCCTGAATCTGCGTGCGGAGGCCAGCGGTGATGTTGGAGATGGCCCAGCATGCCTCTTTACAGATCGACTCCTTCCTGTCGTTGAGCAAGCGCAGGAGAGTGGGCAGCGCTCCTGAGTTAAGCATCACCTGTGTCTGAATGTCATTACCAGAGACAATGTTGCCGACGGCCCGAAGTGCTGCAGACACCACGGATGGAGAGTTGTGCATCAAGAGCTCGACAAGTCGTCCGCAAACCCCTGAGTCTATGACGGCCGAAATCTTCTCGTCGGGACCATCCGTCAAGTAGGAGAGCGCCCAGCAGGCGTCTGCCACCACATCATTGTCCTGATAGAACAAGAGCCGTGCCAAAACCGGCAGTGCTGGACTCACTTTTGGAAATGGCGGAGGTGGGTTTCTCCCTCTGCATAAATTTGACAAACACCAAACTGCGTTCCGTGCCATAGAAAGTCTGCATTTATTGCTTAAGATTCGTAATAATGGGATTAGGATGCCTTCATTTAGAACATAATCTCTGAACTCAGGACTATCTCCACCGATGTTACCTAATGCCCACACAGCCTGCTCTTGTACATCCTCAATTTTTGATGACAGAAGCTGTATGAATATTGGCACAGCGCCATACTTTATCACGACGCGTGTTTGAATTGATGTGCCCGATGCAATATTTGTCAATGCCCATGCAGCCTCAAACTGTAATGTGCAGTTTTCACTTTTCTGTAAGAACTCCACTAACCTTGGAACTATACCAGTTTGTATAACTTCGTCTATAGGCGGGTTAACGCTTGATAGAAGTTTTCTGAACTTTTGAGTTGCCTTTAACTGATTCTCCTCATTAACATTATAAAGAGCTGGTAACATGTCTGGTGAAATGCCATCCCCATATGAAGCAGATGTCAAGTTTTCTTGCACAGGTGATGACGCATCTTCCATCTCATCATTAGGCACAGCCATATTTCTTCTTTTAAATAACTGTTGGTCCCTTTTCTGCTTTCGGAGTTGAATACCCTCCTCTTCTCTTCTACGCCGCAGTTCTTGAGAGTCCATACCTTTATTTTTATATGATTTTAGCCTATTAGAGGCTGGACTTTCCGGTTGTTCAGCCATGGTTGACAAGTTTTTCTGTCCCACGCCGTAACCAGGGCTACCGTGATAAACCGGCCCGCGAAAATAATGAAAAATTCATTTTTGAACGCACTGCCTATGACACAATGCAAACAAGCGTGTCACAAACATAACGCAAACTAACTGTCAGATCAATTCTCGCAGTGTTCTCGTGACATGGCAAGATGGCGGAGCTCGAACCAGAATCATTAGAAAATTTATTAAGTATGTTGATTATTGGTCAGACAGTGAATTTTATCTTGTTGATCTGATCGTTAAATGATTCCGTTCATTTAATACTACGTGTTAGTTGCTATTGCAAAACAGGGTGTCGATTGTTAATGAAGCAGTGACCGCATGAAAAGAGATGCCGGTTGTTAATCAAGCCATTCTTATCAACTTCCTTCTCAGGCTTCTCAAATTTCCAATATTTTGACTGAGAATAATTATATATTCTACACTTATCCATACGGGTATCTACGTGATATCTTTCTTTCTTGTGCAGTTGCAAGGCTAGCTTAGAATGTTGAGTTTAACTTAGCAGTAGATTCGAACTTGTCGTCTGAGTCTGTGTGAAATTAAGTTAATCAGAATCTTATTCATGAAGCAGACGGTACATCTAGTTTTTTAGTTTGTTCGTCACACTTAATACTTTCCTGCAATTCAAATGTTGCACACATTTATGTTATGTTCTTGTGCTAAAGTGCTGAATGCAAAGTTCGTTAATGTGTATACAAACATTTTTTTTTTTCAATCAAATATCACAGAAATTTCAATGTAGCAGTAATATAACATTGTCAGGATTAGGTGTAAAAGTGCTACTCATCAGCAGGATAAGTAGCGGTCCAAAGTCAATCTGTCTTCTTTGCTCAAGCTCTAAATCCATAGGCCTACCTTTATCTCTAATGGATTGCAATTTGCTGCTCGTCAAAAGGAACAGTTGTTTTAAATTTTGAAAGGATTTACTCATCTATAAGAGAGGACAAGTGGCTAATCCTGACCCTAATGTTATATATTTATCAACATTCACTTTTAATATATCTTCAATGTATGAATAAGAAATTCCAACCACATGATTCAGGGTCAGGATTAGGCACTCGTCCGCTCGTATTGACTAGTAAAAACTTGTGAAGGACGAGTAACAAGTTAGATTAACTCGTCCTTTTGACTAGTAGCAATTCTAGTTAATTTAGCATACAGGTGTAGAGTTTGTGCATGGAGGACGAGTACATTTTTTTGCAGGATGAGTCGATATTTGAGGGTTACTAGTCCTACTGACAAGTAACACTTTACCCCCTAATCCTGACCCTGTGATTAGAAATAAAGTTCATGGTCGGATTCCATTTGGGAGTCCATATATACTAATCTAACATAGCTGCCATCTTGAATGCAGAAAATGACAGCTGAAATATGCACAAACAACCTGGTTCTATGCATGAATTTCTATGCTCCAAATGCTGCTCTTCCATAGTTTCTTAACTTGCGCTACATGTTTAAGTTTTTTGGTTAATGAGGACAGAATATGAGAAGTCGAAATACAGCAACTTGAAAAGGGTCCATTGTGCATCATTGTATCACGAACTTCTATGATTGACATTCAATTGCAGCAAAATTAATGGTTAGGCCCCATAAAAATAATAAAATGTTTCTCGTCCCCTCCCTCCTGTGTATAGTGCAGCCTCCTGAACATTTTTATTGCCTCCCCAGTGATAAAAAATAAAATGGCCCTCCCGCCTGGCTGCAGACAAGACGGCCCCGTCCCTGTCATTTGTTTGCTAGATCTATGCACGCTAGATATTATACTTCTTTAATTATACTATATTATACTATAATAGTTTGTTACTATATTATACTATAATAGTTTTTTATTGCAACTCAATACAATAAAAGTTGTTTTATAAGTGATGTTTTATGATTTTGATAATAGAAAGACGTTGTTCACATACAATCAAAACACATGTAGTTCATTCATGGCCCAATATTCAAAATGAAAGATTTCGCGCGGAAGAAAAATGAAAAATAAAAAGTGAATCCCTCCTCAATTTTTTTATAATATAAGGACGGAAAAATCAGCAAAATAAAAAATAAAATTGACCCCCCTCCTATGTGTAGGAAAATAGGCAGGACGAGAAACATTTCATTAATTTTATGGAGCCTTAAATGACTTACAGAAATATTTAGAACATCAGAACCTATTTTTAAGAGCAACTTATATTTAGATTTTAGAGTGTGTATGGTACTCATTGCAATCCAACTAATAGTCCACATGACTGTAATTTATGTCATGAACGTTTGTATTCCTTTCATGCAGAAAGTTGGCAAAGAGACCTTTAAAAAAAATCTAAGTTGAGATTTTACGAATTATTTAACACAGAAATGAAGACAGGATTACATTTTGAGCAAAATTTTAAGGTCTGAAAGGTCTGTTATGGCACAAGTAAGATCTGCCAGTATCCCACTCTATGTTGAAACCGGTCATTGCAGAAACGTTGTGTTAGATGAGAGAATTTGTAGTTTCTGCTCCTTAAATAAGGTTGAAGATGAATTGCTTTATAGTGAAATGTACTCAATATGATTATTTACGTGATCAATGGCTGTCTAAAGTGAAATAAAAAATACATGAATTACATGAATAAAAACAAAAAAAATAATTTTTACTATCAGATCAACATGAAAACTTCATTTATACAATGTAAGTTTCACCATATAGGGAATACCAACATTGTGGATATGACTGTCAGGTTCGGTTAAAATATGATAACTTGTAGTTTTTATGGCATGCCCACCAGGGTACAGAAGCCTAAGATTTGATGTGCCTTGACTTAGATTTTGTAAAACCAGGACACCAGGGCACTAGCTAGTGTCAAACCCTGTATGGGTGTATGCTAAAATGTCCCTTTGGGGGGTTTGTACACAGTCTTCATTTCCTTTAGTCACATTTTCAGCTTTCAGTTCTATCTTGGCAATCATATTTGCAATAGTTAAAACATATTTTTACAAATCATTTGGAACATTTAATGTACTATTTTACTGCTATTGATGAAAGTTTTCATGATTATTATCTTGTTCGTTTCCAGTTCTATAAAGGTTGTTTGCATGTTTTTGATTATATTCATTTCGAATTGCAATGTTCATATATTTGCAGACAAGTCCACTAATCCTGGCAATCAGCAGGAGGACTGGGAAGCAATAATGAGATTTTGTGACCAAGTAAATAAAGAGCTTGAAGGACCACAAATTTCAATTAGACTTTTGGCACATAAAATACAGTCTCCACAGTCACGAGAAGCACTTTATGCATTAGCAGTAAGTATATTGTTTACAGGTGAAATATTGGCTACGCAATTATTTTGTGATTCTGTCATATAACTAAACCAAATTATAAACTGTTGTAAAAATATTATCTTACATTATATCAGGCACTTTATTTCATGCAATATAATCTTTTTTTTTTCTTTTTTTTTTTACCTCAGACTCTAGAAGCATGTGTGAAAAACTGTGGAAGAAGATTCCATCAAGAGATAGGAAAGTTCAGATTTCTGAATGAACTTATTAAAGTAGTCTCTCCAAAAGTAAGTTACAAAGACTTTAGAGAATATGTGTTTTAGTATTTTGCAAATAGAATGATGTAGATTAAAAGATTAAAGATAAAAGATTATGTAGTTTTATATCAAAATGTGCACAAACAATTCATTACTGATAATTAGGTAATTTCATAAGCGCTGAGTCTTTTCAGGTTATGTTTATATATTTATATTTACAGTACTTGGGTACTCATACATCAGAAGCTGTGAAGAAAAAAGTCATTGAACTAATGTATGCATGGAGTACAGGTTTACCACATGAGCCCAAAGTTGGTGAAGCATATTCTATGCTAAAGAGACAAGGGATAGTTAAGGAAGACCCTACATATGTTGATAAGGTAAATCAGTAAATTATCAAAAGATTTATTTAAATATGTTATGCTATTGCTAAGAAGGTTTGCTAGGATCTACATTTTATTAGTCTTTTGCATGTATTTTCATTGGATATCAGTTCCAGAACTGCCTTGTAAAAATATGTTATATCAGGACTGTCCGTATACAAAATCAATAACCTGTATATGGTCAGTTCTCAGCCGGGCTACTTTTGCCCCACTTTCAAGATAATCAGATATGTACATTTGTCGATACGTTGTTGATAAATACATTGATTTTATTAAACTACTAAGAAAAAGCTCCAAAATCAATGAACATCAAAGAGATCGCACAGTGCAGCGTGCGTAGCAGTCATACGTTTGACATAATTGTAGTGCAGAAGCCCTATCATAAATATCGAGCGAGTGACTGTGCCGTGTTCTGTTATGATTTTGTAGTGTATATAATACGCATTATTGCATTTAAATTACCAAGTTAAATGTGTTGAATGTATGCTAGTTTATTTTTAAACAGTATTGTAATTGTTTAGAAAAGTCTGATAGATACAAAAACGGGTTCGTTGTGTAACATTGATTATTTTATTGGGTGAATTCTAGGGGCGTATCACGGCTCGCCCTTCGGGCTCGCTGTGATACGCCCCAAGAATTCACCCAATAAAATAATCAATGTTAACAACTGACCCTGTTTTTTCTATGCATTTGAATTTCACCTGATCTTAATTAAAACCAAGATCAGTATGTAAAACTGGTAAAACTATGGTAAATTCATCTACACATTGTATGGTAATATATTTTAAAAAAATTCTTTCCACAGTAAAAATAACAACTTTATGTTTTCTTTTCAAAATGTAGTATCAAAAGGTAAAGTCATTTTTTGCTATTAGGGCTTATTGTGTTTTGCTGCATTTGACATTGTTGCATTTTTGTAGCTGTTTTAACTATAATTGTATTATATAGACATATTTTTCATAAGTATTTATATTAGCATGATGTCACATTTGATTTGAGTATAAAATGCATTAGATTTTAAGTGATTTAGCTATGACACATAGCTGCTATGTGTTGCACTACATTGTGCTTTTATATTCTATAAAGTGTAAGTTGATGTGATAAATATTCATATCATGGCCAAATAGAGTATAACAATACTATTTCTATTAGATTAATCTGATGAAACTTTTTTGATGATTTGACTTGTAATCTAAATGAAATTTTAAAAATTAGCCATTGAATTTTAATAAGTATCTAAGTAAAGATGGGTTTTTTTCCGTAGACATTGGAGCCACCACCACCTCCACGACCAAGGGATACTGTTTTTGAAGATGAAGAAAAATCAAAAGTATATCTTAATACATTTCTTTTTTACATATTTTAAATTTTTTAAACAAACGTCTTACAAATAGTGAAATGCTTCCTTCCGTTCTCTTATAGTATGAGGCAATTTTTCCGACAATATTAATGAAAGCTTTTTGCAACTTTTTTAATGCATATACCTTTCTACAAGGATTAATTAAAGCTTTTATTGAATCTGGGTATTAATGGATAAATGCCGATTGTGTACCGGGTATATGGTTCTCATTACATAATTTAATTTTGCTGTACATTTTTGTAGATGCTGGCACGACTTTTAAAAAGTAAACACCCTGAAGACTTACAAGCTGCAAACCGCCTCATTAAAAACATGGTCAAACAGGTAACGAGTTGTAATTGGATTCATCTGAACTTCAGGAAAGACTTTTTTTAAAGCTGGTCACATTAAAAGAATTACACAACTAATTTTGAGATAAATACATTATGTCTTAATATTTTGTAAGGTGTTTGATTGGTAGTAATACTTGAATTTGAGTATTATTTTATTATTATTATTATTTTTAATTTATTATAGTGGCATAGTATATACAAATCATAATACTTTTAATTATTCATAAACTATATCTAGCCCTTCATGGCTTATTATTCTCTTACAAAGAAAACAAAATTAATTAATTTAGATTACAAACAGTGTAATGAAACCTTGTGAAGTATTTACATAGACATAGTGATAAAACATAAGTTATTATTTAATTAATCATTAATATAATTTTGCCCAACGTAAATTCCAGGCATTTATAATATAACTTGCAGTTTCTTTCCATCCAGTCGTAATTAGAAATGTGAATCTAGTTTTTGCTGCCAAATCATTAAATTCTGGATATTCCATCATAACAACGTCATAGTATTTATCTCTAATGTTCATGAATATTATTATAGTATGTACATTCACATAGAAAATGAAACTCATCTTCAATAAATACATTTCAAACTTACTATGTCTTAATATTTTGTAAGGTGTTTGATTGGTAGTAACATGGCTTGAATTGAATTTGAGTATTGTATTGGGAGGGGGGGGTTGAGGGGGGGCACACACTCTGATCTCATCTAGTGACAGAAATCTCGAATGATGGGTGCTAACAATACCAGAAAATATTAAGACATTGAAAGTTTAAAATGGATTTATCTAGAAATTAGTTCTCTTGATTTAAAAAAAAATCCAACAAGTTTATTTTCAAAAGATGATTACATACATATAGTTGCTTTGTAAAAATGAATATACCCGGTAGTTGAATTCATTGATGGTGCTGACACAGCCAGACAAACATTAAATTGTCATAGACTCTCAGTGTGTACATTAAACTGGTAATGTAGAAAGAATGAAAATTCAACAAATAAGTTACCATTCTTTGCGTGTTAAAGGATATGGAAAGGATGGAGCAGAAGTCGAAACGAATGCAGGAGCTGGAGACCGTGACTAACAACATCCAGCTCTTGTCTGATATGTTGGAGCATTATGCTCCAGAAACAGCAACTAGTTCAGAATTAGATGTAATGAAGGTGAGTGATTTAATTCAATTTAAGATTTGATATAGTGCATGATTATTTTGTGCAGCACGTTTTTGATTAAACGTGATGATGGTATAAAGCTTTTAGTTTTTGATTTTGTGATTCTCTCAGGGGATTTGTTTATATTGACCTTCATACTGTTTCCGTTTTAGGTTTTGTACATTTGTCATTCTCTGTTGAGGATGCATAGTCACACTAAATATATTCATACAACCTTAATAATATTTTTTGTATGTTGTAAGGAATTGTATGACAATATAGAAAAAAGAAGACCGAATTTGTTTAGACTTGCAAGTGATGCTGATGAGAAAGATCAGGATGCTATGTGTAAGTATCGAATGTCGCAGTGTGTTTTGTCCATTTGTGACATTGCTTATACTTCTAAGATATTTGAAATTTTGTCTTTTATAAAATCATATACTATATACTTGGTATTATAAGTTGAAAGATCCATATATGATGTTACACGTATTGATTTTTATTTGCAATTGCTTAACAACGATCAATCTGAAATCCTAAAATTGAGATTTTTTTTTTCTCTATTCCAGCTGAAATACTCAAAGTGAATGATGATGTGGTCAAAGTAATGACACAGTACAAAAAAATTGTAGAAGGCAAGTCAGAGGAAAATGGTCTTGACACATTCCCCGATCCCCATGCAAAACCCGCAGTTCCACCTGGTAAGCAAAAGTTAGTTGATCATGCAATAAAGATTTAACAATTGATGACCTCTTTCAATAATCATAAATAACAGTGCAGTAGTCATGATCAACTAGCGATTTTTGCTTATGATGTAAAATAAACAGTATTGATGGTGACTGGTGATAGCTTTTTTTACAACTTCTAGCATCATGATCATGATCATATATATTTATCAGGGATGGGCGCAATACGTAAAAAAGTATTGAAATACTTTTGCAATACTGCACTGAAGTATTCAGTTTTGATTTATAGGTTCACTTCTAATACCAATGAATAGGCCTAGTTATGAAACATGTTTATTTTAAATACAAATATAATCACTATAAAGTACCATTCAATAATAAGTTATATGCAACCAATATGCTAGATGGTCCAATGTTCTTAAATGAATTAAAAATGACCATTTTCAAATTGAGATCTATACCATGAACATTTTGAATGTGAAATTCTTCAATTCCAGGTAGCGGAGAAAAGCTGCGCACTCGTATTGTTTTGTTTGATTTTGAGACATATTTTTATAGGTACTTCCGGTGTGTGTTAAAAGCCCATTTAAAATCGCATTTAATGCTAGATCATTCAAAATGTGTCTACATAAAATTGATGGCTGCCATGCTGATAAATGTTGGAAAATGAAGTAAATACATATATTTGAGATGTGCATTCTTCATAATAGTGAAGTTTGCAAGTTTGTAACAGTCACTGACCGTCGGCCATTTTTTATAAAGACCTATCTTTTGCCCATATCTTCAATTTTCATGCGAATGTGCTGACAGCAAGTTCAGAACAATACATTTTCAATCATAACTAAAAAATGGTTATGAATATCAAAATAAAAATTATAGGAATGAAACGCTATTTTTTTTCCAGATCTACATTGCAATTTTGATTATTCTGATTGGTTTACATAATAGTGAACACTTACATGAAAATGGCATTTTTCCAGTGTCTGAGAGAGACAGAGTCAGACATTTTGAACAAGACAAAATTGGGGATTAGGTACCATGATTGGAACAGCAAAGTTTATATTTTTGATTTTCATAAACATGGGTAGTCACATAATTGGTGATACATGAATGTGTATGTAAATCGAAAATATAAACAAACTTGGCTGTTCAAATCATGGTACCTAATCCCCAATTTTGACTTGTTCAAAATGTCTGACTCTGTCTCTCTCAGACCCTGGAAAAATGCCATTTTCATGTAAGTGTTCACTATGTAAACCGATCAGAATAATCAAAATTGCGATGTAGATCTGGCAAAAAAATAGCGTTTCATTCCTATAATTTTTATTTTGATATTCATTACCCTTTTTTAGTTATGATTGAAAATGTATCGTTCTGAACTTGCTGTCAGCACATTAACTAAAATCTGATTACAGATTCATAATCCTTACTCAAAAAATACTATTAGGAAAGTTCTTTCTATGGATGTCATACGATAAATAATACCTGAAAATGACCTTTAAATATTTAAAGTAGTTTTAGTCTAGAATTTCCCGGAAGTGACAAAGGCGATTTTGATGGTGGTGTCGCAGGAATATATCTACATGGAAATTTCTTTCCTGAAAGTGGTGAATGTGAAACTGAAAGCTTTATAAAGTTAGCATAAACTTTGACTTCACAGAACATGATAGCACGAGAGATAAGCAGTGCTCTGAATGAGAATCATTTAGATGGTTTATTGCGCTGTGATTAGTGCTCTCCATGGGTACATTTCACACTTTATATCTGGTCAAATCTAGGGTGAGGTTGTGCAGCAGACTGCTAACTTGTAACTTTTGTTGTGTCAATTTAGATGGTAGAAGATGATTGAAGAAAGCTACCATAAGGTATTAAAATTTGATAGCCAATATACATATGGTGCTCTTTGATGCAATTTGCCCAAGTTTATCTCTATTTGATTTCAAAGATAGGTATTATAAGTGATAGATTAAATGCACAATGGCTGACAAAATACAATGTACAGTACCACCTCGTTGGGAAGCTAGAAGAACATTCAGAAAATCGATATATCCGGATGATCGAGGGGGAGGGGTGGCGACCACAAGTGACAGAACGACAATAGGAGATACTCCCGAAATACCTTGTTGAAGGACTCCTCCATCACTTTGGGTTGACGTTGTAGATCGTAAAACAATCACATTTAATAGCCTGTGCATTGGACACACAGCTATATCTTTTGATAATATTAGCTAAAACATGCTTCCGTTAGTTAGGTACTATTGTCTTGGTTACTGTAGTTAATCAAACAATGTTAGCTTGCAATGAATGCCGCGTGATCGTCCTCTGTTGTACATCAATATTCCTGCATGTATAATGATAATTAAATTGAACATGATTTGATATCTTTTGTGCAAGTAACAAAGCTATGTTTTGCAATAACTGTAATTAAACCACACCACGATTTTGTTCGTTACTGACCAGATCAAAGCAATGGGGATAGTCCCAATCAACCAGTTATGGCATCTGCTTACTAAATGGAGTGTAGTGCCTTTTTGACAGGCTAATACTGGTTTGTGTCATGTTATGTTCTGTGAGGTCAAAGTTGGAACTAAGTTTTTAGAGCATATATGAGCCATGACGCGGTGACCCGGGCTAATGTCAAACCCGGTGCACGCGAGCATCAAAGTCAGCTTCTATGATATCTACTGAATATTATTGATTTATGTCATAAAGTGTACATAGTTATGATCGTGGCTCTGGCATGAGAGTATATTTAAGTATCGAAGAACGTGACTATAGAGATACTCTAGAAGCTACAGGTAGTGTTCTGGATTAATTGTA
The DNA here is from genome assembly GCA_019095985.1 of Streblospio benedicti. Lineage (NCBI taxonomy): Eukaryota > Metazoa > Annelida > Polychaeta > Spionida > Spionidae > Streblospio > Streblospio benedicti. The sequence continues at coordinate 3,461,029 of CM032666.1, forward strand.
ATAATCTTTGGAAAAACTTATGTTATAATAGATTAAACATCGTGTTATCAAGTATTTTTTGCCTGAATTTTGTTCAAATTCAGTACTGTATGAGACATGTTAATTTAAAGCAATTTGATGGGGTGCCCCGGTCTCCAAGAAAAGAAATATTTTAAAAAAGTGGCAAATTTAACGACGTAACCTGGGTCATAGCGTGACGGCTCATATGTAGCATATACAGTTCCAAAGCTTGCTCGATCTCCCGTTTATACGTCGGGGGAAAAAATGGGACAATAGCAAAATGTCCAGTTGATGAGAATATTAGGATTATTGATATTTGGTTAAACAAGGTTGTACTGTACATTTGTATACTGATTTGATAATATGCTAAAGAAGAATTCAAGTATGTACTTTGTTGAATTATTGATTATAACAATAAGCCGGTAATAGTAGCCTATTAGAAACTAGCATTTTTCCGCCGATATAATATTATACTAAAATCAGCTTGATAATGATAGGAAATACAAAAGTATTTAATGCAATTATACTGCAATACTTTTCAAATGTATTGCAATACTTTGCCATACTTTATTGCATTTACAAAAAGTATTACAATACAGTATTGCAAGGATTTGCAATACTTTAATACTAGCAACACTTAGTATTGCTCCCATCGCTGATATATATCCACTTTTGAATGAGGAAAAAGCCAATCTATTTTGTAAGCACTGAGATCCACTCTATATAATATCGGGCCATGATACATGGGCCTGTGTGTTCTTCTCAAGTGTAACCTAGAAAACTAGCCAAACAGGTCACTGATTCGGCAATATCAGCTAATGCATTATGCATGTTTTGACCTAATTGGGAAGATCTCAATGACTCAAAAGCAAATTTTTTGCACTAAAGTAAGCCCTTGATATTTATGGAGCTGGGATCTCATTGGCTGGCTTTATATCAATTTGTTTAAGAATTATTAAAAAACAAACTCCCCCTTCATTGCTGTAAACTTTTCTTGTATAACAACTTGATGTACATGTAGATAGTTCTTGTTGAACAGGCCACAAAATGAATTTATTTCAGCGAATTTATCTTTGCTTGATTTGGAGTTTGGGGCGACACCTGCTCAGCCACCTGCTAACCCCAGCCTTAACCCTCTGTCCTCCGTTGATAAAGGAGGCGATATTTCCCTGTTAGATGATCCAATCAGTAATCTAGGTGAGGGTAGCTTATCCCAGCTTTATTTTTTCTTAAACCTTTTCTGTAGATATACCGTAAACATTCATACCAGACTTGGGGTCAAATACAATTATAATTACGCTATGATTTTATGGTTCAATTATAATTACAATTACAGACAAACTTTCAATTACAATTATAATCTGGAACTCAATTACAATTCAATTAGAGCTTGACGCTAAATAATAACAGCACTCAATTAAAATTAAATTACAATGCAATTACAATCAATGATAATTATGAGCTTGAACTCAATTACAATTCAATTAGAGCTTGATGCTAAATAGCAATAACGGCAGTCAATTAGAATTAAATTAGAATGCAATTGCAATTAATTATAATTACAATTACACCATTTTTATACAGAAAAGTGTAATTGATTACAATTACAATTGACCCCAAGTCTGATTCATACAAAAACTTAAATAATGTGAACAGATTTAGCGTGTGTAGGACTGTGGGTACTTATATTTTGTTGTGTCAACGGAAGTTCTCTATGTGACATAATATTTCTTTTGTTGAACCTTTACATGAGTCTCCAGTGTAAGTGTTAACGGAAAATATGGGTTTTAATGCTTTAAGGGTTAAATTATTGACAGCAGTGTTCCTATTATATTGGGTGTTGTTTTGTTATCTACACACAATGATCATCCATGGTAGTGAAATGTTATTTGTTTGTATATTTGAGAACATAGTTGTGGTAGCTTTCAAAACCCTATATGTCATCTTCTGTTCTGTTCATAAGTTAAAAGTCTTTGTGTACAGGTATTGCAGATAAACCTACATCACCAGTCACTGCTTCTGGTGGCAAACGTGATTATGACGAACTCAGTGATATTTTTGGGTCATTGTCGTCTACTACAGCCACTTCAACATCATCAAACGTAAGATTTTAAACACATTGTTTACACTTCTAAATTTCTAATTCATGAAGCAGAATATAGCACATTGTGTGATATTGACATTTCTTTTGATAATCAATAAAACAGCTAATGAATAATAAACTCTTTTTCCTTTAAGTTGTACAAATTTGCAAGAAAACTTGCTTTGTGATGTATGAATAAAACTCAGATTGGGTCCTTTGAATAAGTCACATCTGGCTGTTTTAGATACAGCAACAAATTATAGTTATGTCATTTCGATGTTGAAAACGTCAAGAACAACAACCTTGGTGTTTCCTCTCCTCATTTTTGTCTCAGCTTGGTCTGTATTTATCATGATTGATTTCAGGATGCGACATTGTTGTCTGGTCTTGGCCCCAGTGGTTCCGGGCTGCTGGACTTGGCCCCCCTCCCGGTGTCCACACCCTCCCTCCTCTCTATCGGGTCCAACACGACCCTGGCCAGTAGTGACGTCGGCAGCGTGCAGTGGTCATCGCCTCCCGCCACCACGACCGGAGTCTTCTCAAACTCATCTGCTTCTCAGCCTCAAGTGGTGTCTGGTGAGCATTTGAGAATTCAGTTGAATAGATAGAAAATCTAAGGATTGTTGTTTTGTGTATTTATTTTCATCTCCATCAGTATGATTCGTAGAAAGCACTTCTTGGAAAGAGTAAATGGGTATTATTTCTCTTGAATGCTTACTTGAAGAACTTGAAAAAGATACTGAGGATAATGATGTATATATGTCGTGTATGCATACGGCTATACAATTACGATCACCTCATGGTTACTGTGCAACACAACATTCGTAAAACCAATCGATCATATAAGAACATTTTGATACAAAATCTTTACAAAAAGCCAAATTTGAACTGTGTTTTTCTATTTAAAGGTATCCTCAATCCAGTGAACCAGTCGGCAAGTCAGAGTCCGGCTGGTACTGTTCCTGCAAAAGGCGCACAGGCAAAAAATGTGCCATTATCAACAGGAATGGATGATTTGGCTGAATTGGGAAAATCTCTTATGCAAAGATCTTTAGCAGACTCCGGCAAAGTTGCATCACCAGCGCTTTTGCAATCGAGGTAATATTTACAACAAGCATTGCAAGCAACGATGGTTTGCTCCAAAACAATGCATCTATTGCTGCAATATTCTAGAGCAGTAGTATATAATGCCAATAAAGTGGCATTTAGAAATACCTATTTTACAGTACATACAGATTTAGAATTCAATCATAAATCTTGAATGTTTTTTATATTTTTATTTAACAGTCCTGCTACAAAGGTGCCCATGAATCAAATGATGAGGCCACCAGCCCCCGCGGTTACACCCCAAGAACAATCTCACGTCTCGGCGTCATCTCCAGAAATCAGTGCATCACCGGTGGCAGCAGAAAAGTCACCAGCTAAATCAAGTGCGCCCGAGGCTCTCACTGATGTTTTTGTTCCTTTAGAAGCCATTCAACCTGGTAAGATTTACTAAATGGCATGTGCACAGTTCTCATTGACTGAGTCATGGCCGCTGAATTGTTTGATGGGGACATGAGGGGTATACTATAATGCTATATTTACTATACGAACACCAATACTCATATGATATAAGACTGGTGTTTGTATTGTAAATATAGTATACATACTCCCACCCCTCATCTAATGATGCTGCAGCTACTGGGGCCCATGGACTGAGTACATTTGAATTGCATATGACATGAAGGAAAGATAGTCAGTGGAACCAGTTCAGTCAATGTATTGGTAATTAATGTGCTATATAAGAAATATAAAGATATGCATGTTTTTATGTTGTTAGAATGGATAATTTTGTGCGTGCAAACCCATTTCAGGATTTCTGGAAAATTTACCTTTTTTAGACTATCGTTTGCCATTGCATATTGTTTGCTAGTTTTATTGTTCATATTTTAGTTACAAATTTCCATGGCTTTAGAAATACATAAAATAGAGATGTACACATAAACAGATCATCTGTATTATTTGTACGCCTGAAATAGAGGTCATATCAACATTTTCGCATTTCAAACGCATAAACCTGCATCCATCTAACTTGTGTTTACACTTCTCTCCATTTTAGGCAGCCATTCGCCAGTCAATGTGTATGACAAAAACAATGTGAAAATCATGCTCCACATTGCAAAGAACGAGCCACGAGCAGACGTGTGTGTCATGGCACTGTCAGTCATCAGCACAAATACAAACCCTCTCAAAGGCTTCACCTTCCAAGCCGCAGTCCCAAAGGTACATATTTGTTGTTTTTGTAAATTTGTTTGTATAAATGAATGTACATGTATTTTGTATTGAAAAATCCGCTAATCAAGTGTTCCAGGTGGCAATCACAACACTGACACTACTAGTTTAGGAGGATGTATGGAATGCAATGGGTTAAATTTAGTTGAGACAGTGAATTTGCCACAGCCATCTCATGGTTTTTCCACTGTATTGAATGTTAATATTTGCAGAATATGAAAGTAAAGTTGCAACCAGCTACTGGCTCAGACTTACCAGCATTTAATCCCATCCTACCACCATCTGCCATTACTCAGATCATGCTCATTGCCAACCCACAAAAAGTAAGATTTTATTACACTTTATTTCAATTTTTTAAGTATTTTTTTTTATAAAAAACAAAGTCATCTATATATATCTTTTATTTTTTCTTTGTAGTTTCACACATTTTTATTCCATCAAAATTTAACATTTAAGTTCATTGAACCTTGTCTTGCTTTTATTTACAGGAAAAAATCAGATTAAAATATCGAGCTGCTTTCAACCTCGGTGGAATTGATATTGAAGATTCTGGTGAATTGGAAAATTTTCCAATTCCATAACATTTTTGTTGGTGTTTTGTCTTTGTATGTGCTTGTTTAATGTTTAGTTATGTTTGATTTGTATAACATCAAATGGAACTGTGATTTAATTTTTCTTAGTGAATTTTGTGATTTTAGTTATTTTTTTAGTCGTTAACATTTATGCATGCATGAATTGAGCAGTAATTTAAAGCATTTAGACTTACTTAATGAACAAATATTGAGACTAGTGAACACTTAGTAATGTTTATTCACAATGTTATGGATCATTTTCAAATTTACCAGTGTATGTTGTGTAAAAGATATGGTTATAAATATTAATTGTATATAATTATGAATATTGTGTAAATATCAATATGTGCAATAAAAATCACAGTGCTTGATAAATGTGATCTTATTTTTAATCCATACACTGTTTCCTCGTTAAAATCGTTTATATACATTTTTTTGTATTGATGAGATATATATAATGAATAAAAAAAATTGAAGGAATAATTTAGAAAAAAATAAAGTAATAAAGTAGCGTATTTACCATAATAAAATGAGTAACGTTACAATTTAACATCAAATTATGAATTTATTTAACATTCTTTCAAAATTTTTGTGATATGCTAAGTTATTATAAAACTCCTTAGTATTTGGTACTTTATACATAAATTTACACTTAGAGATAAATTATTTTCCATACAAAATTAAGCAATTTACCATATTTAGACTTTATTTTCCTTAATTACTAATAAAATATCTGGTAATTCTAAAATTGCTTATGTCCATGTCTATAAAGATGATCAATTAAAAACAACTAAATGCGGTTTACATATATACAGTCAAAAAAGATGTTCTAAGGTTTTATTTTCCATTAAACAAACAATGCAATCATTGCTTACGTTAGGGTATATTTTAGACAATAATTTATTTGTAGGAAAATATCTGTATTTTTATATTTTGTATTCCATTTCTTTGATACAATTATTATTGACACTACAGTGCGGTATTTGATAAATTGATTTCTAAACATTTTCATTTCTTTCCAAGTTAAATAAAGTGCCATATCTTTGTTGAGCTAGTGAAGAAATAATTTTTTGTTTAATTACAGCATTATATATATTATTTATAAATTCACTACATCACTTATATATTCATAATCATATTTATTAGCTTACAAGCTTGTTTCTAGGTGTTCTATCTGTGGATCTCCTTGTATCAAACCTCTGGTTATTTTGAAATATTGAGATGTGATTTGATTATTTGTATTAAATGCAGCTTTCTATTTTTGTGTAGAATAATTTAATCCACTGTATGAACAAATTACCAAAATTAAATCTTTTCAATACCTTGTATAAAAATGAAAATTCTATTGAATCATGCTTTCTTAAAATCTAACATAAGTACAAATATATATATTTTGCATATATCTATTATTACTATCCCCAATATATCGACCCATTAGAAACCCACTCTGATCTTAATGTATTAAAGACGACAAGACTTTTTTAATTCTTTCCGCGGTTACTTTTGACATAATTTCATAATCTACATTCAGGAGAGAAATTGAACGCTTATTATCTATTTGCAAACGATCTTTGTCTTTCTTATGAATTATGACAATGACAATGACAATGACATTTTTATTTTTCAAACTAAAAGTTCATACAACACATAAAAATATATATACACTATATACAATTAAGATAAGAGAGTATGTAATCATACTAAAAATACTGATCTTGACTAGAGCATTCTCACTGTTGTGTAGCCGCTCTTGAAAGCTATGGACATATTTCCTATACAATTCATTAAAACTATCTACTCCATATTTTACATAACATTGTGATATACTACATCTTCTATCAATGCGCATGAGTGCTCTAAAAATATTATTGTATGCAACTTTTAACTTCAACAGGGATACTTTCTTGAAATTACACCATAATGAACTACAGTAGAGGGATGTACAAAACGATTTAAACAACCTAATCTTAACATCCTCTGTGCATTTCCTAAATTTGCTAATGATCATGTTACCTCTACTGTATATAGATCTAACCTCACGCATAATATCACGATCATCACAGTTATTATTTGAGATAAATACACCAAGATATTTTTGTTCTGATACCCATTTTAAAATTTGACCTTCTAATATCATATTCGGAACATTAATACATTTAGACAACTTTTTAGGTAAAATGGACATACAGACTGTTTTCTTCTTGTTGAAGACCAACTCATTGTCTAAAGCATACTTTTCACATACTGAAATAAGATATTGGAGTGCATACGGCGAAGGTGCTAGGAGTACAGAGTCATCTGCATAGAAAATATGATTACAACAAGTATTTGATCTGTGACAGCCAATTTTAGTCTGATTTAATAAGGCACTAAGACCATCCATAAAAACATTGAAGTAAATAGGCGAAAGAATACCTCCTTGCCGTAAACCATTAATGCTACAAAATGGTTGTGAGTACGTATGGCACCACTTAACAACAAACTGTTGGCTAGTAAACCAATACATAAATATTCTAACAATTATTTTTGGTACATTCCTTTGTAGTAGCTTACTACACATATGCCAGTAGTTAATCCTATCAAATGCCTTCGAAGCATCTAAAAAACACATGTATATAGGACTAGAGTTATAGAGATAAAAATTTATAGTTTCCCTAAGTATAAAAACACTCATATCTGTACCATGTTTACGTTTAAAACTAAATTGATTGGGAGAGGTTTCAAACAAATCTTTATACCTAATAAGGATCAACAGTTCAAAAGATTTTGGAGCTGATACACGTTAAAGCAATAGGACGATAATTGTCCTTACTGGACATATCCCCTTTACAATCTTTTACAAGAGGCACAATGATAGAGTCCATAAACGAAGCAGGAATATAACCATGACAGATCATACTATTAAATAACAAACACAATAGAACAGATAATCTATGATCCGCGTGCTTATAATGCTCACTGCATAACCCATCTGGACCAGGTGACTTTCCATTTCTTAGTGACTTAATTGCATTTTGAACATCATCAACATTAAATCTTGGGATATCACCATCTACACATTGCATAGAAATACGAACAAAATCTTCAGAAGTGGAATCTGTGGATGAGTTGAGTAATGATTTAAAGTGATGTTTCCACATATCACAGATAGCTTGTTTACCAACAGCACCATCCACAGAATCCGAAACTTCTGTTACCTTAGAATTATTACTTTTCTTAACCTCTTTCCAGAATTCTTTGGGATTTTTACCAAGTAATTTAACTGCTAAGTTGTCACATCTTTTTCTATCTAAATCATTTCTACACTTTCTAAATGCATATTTAAAATTAGCACGCTTGCGTCTCATAATATCATATAAGGGGCCATATCTAGGTTTGTTATTGGCTTTCCATTGTAGAAAAGCTTCCCTTGATTCACAATGTAAGTCTTTACAATAGTCATTCCAACCAGCAATAGGCTTAAATTTAAGTTTAAAACTACTCTTTAAATCAACACTTGCATCTTGCATGGCGGTACATATACTGTTGCCAATAAAGTCTATGCTATTTAGATGTTTTAAGTTGCTACAGTTTACATTGTCACATAACGCAAGTTCATGCAAACTCAATATCTGCAAAGCATTTAGCAGTAATGGATCTGTATACAAGACGCTGATCATCAGTAACATCATCCCAGTGGATTTTAGTCATAGAAGCTCTGCTATCCTCAGGGCAACCTGCATGATAGCACCCAGTTGGTAAATTTACAACAGTCCAAATTGGTAAATGATCGGATGTTATCATTTTGTAATCAATGTTAATAGAACTAATAAGTGAATAGGCACTTCTGGTACATAGTATATGATCAAGCCATGAAGTATCATGTAGACTCGTACCCTTATAAGTGAATGTGTTACACCCTGATAAATGAATATGATCTGCTAATATGTAGTCCTCATCCACACAAAACCGGCTTAATTCTTTACCGAAGAGGTGTGAGAGCCTGCCATTCTGTGTTTTTTCTATATCAGCATTAAAGTCACCCATAATATATACAAAGGGTGTTTCAGCAGTACTTACTAATTAAGCTAATTATAGCTTGCTTTTGTGAATTGGAGAGTTGACCATTTTCTATGCATAATTAAAACTGTCGATGAGATCAGTAGAAATCAGATCCCAAAAATAAACATAAAACTCAATTGATGTACAGTCATTTCTGGGTGTACGGCTCTTTTCAAATCCATGTCTCACTTTCTTACTTTTGTTATCCGTTGAGACCTGATTTTCCAGATTGGATAATGAAGGAATAATCTCATTATTAAAGAAATGATTTTATTCATAATCAGTATCATATTCATTTTTTGATTTTGTTGTAAGTAATTTTTGATAGATATTTTGTTGCTCTTGTAAGATGATATCGGGATCAGTTGGTATATCATTATTGGCTAGTTTTAATTTACGCATATGTTTCTTTATTGAGTTAGTCTTTTCTAAATTTAAAAGATATTTTATGCTTTTTTCTCCCTCTTCATGCCATTGTACTTTACTTCTTACCATCATACCTTCTATTTTTTCCATTTCAATATTTATCAATTCACTCTTAACCTCATGATATTCTTTCATCTTGCTAGTTTACATTTTTTTTCCCAATTCACTAAGTTTCTTTTCAAGCTCATTTTCTTTCAATTTTTTCTTGTTCTTGCTTTTTGTTTAGAATAATCTAGTGTAAATTTTATAATTTCGTATTTAAGGAGACTTTCTGGAGATAAAAGAATTTGGAGATAAAAAAATTCTCAAAATGTTCTTGTTTTTTATTTCAGTATCAAAGTACGTTCATTTCCCTTTTTAAAAATGTATAACACTTTAGGGGTTTCGGGAATAGAATTTGGTTTATGGACCTTACAAAAGATCATACAAAAGACAATTAAAAATTCAATCAATGTTAATTTTGCCTGTATCGAAATTGTATACATGATCTCCAGAAAGTCTCGTTAATCAATTTCTGCTAAACTCTTTCATCAATCACATTATTATGTTCATCCTTACATTTCTGTAAATTAAATTTTAACTTAGTAGTGAAAATTTCATCATTCAAAAGTGAATTAAATTTCCATAACCGGCACTGGGCATGCAATGATCTGCTTGTAAAGAAGGCATGATGTCAAGATCAGTTATATTATCATATAATGACCCTATAATGAATCTGATATACGCACTCTCTACGAGAGGCTTATATTTTACAATTAGTGGTTCTTCTGTACTAGTACCATTTGCTTCTGAAGGTCACTTTGAAGAAGCACGATTCATAAAAAATATGTAAAAATTATATATTCATTATATTATGACATATCACCAAAATAATTTATCAAATACAATGATACTATATATTATTCAAAAAAACAAACAAAAAAACTTGACCTCTCGTAGAGAGTGTGATATACAAAAACATAATCTTATCTGCACTGTATGAGGGGATTTTTCTGTCTCCATGTGTATCTATGAGTGATGGGACTTTTTATTCTCCATGTATCATGTAAGCTAAAACTATTTTTTTAATTTATCTAGTTTATCTAGCGACCTCAACTTTAAGGCATCCAATCCTCTCTCTCATTTTATCTAGTTCTATATTTTGTACAAGATTCCAATCTGCACCTATAATAAACTTATCATCACCACTTAAATTTCTTTCATTAGGACAATGTTTGAGCTCATCATAAAATATTAACTGTTCAGCTTCTGTGTAAGTGCATAGATACTTAATAAATTAATGTTTTCCTCCATAATGTCAGTTAGCATGAACACATCTACCATTAATGTGGCATTTTGTGAATTTAACACTAGCATCCAAACCATTATCATAGTCCCTTTGCTGTTATTACTACCATGAGACATTATTTCCCCTCCCCATTCTTGCTGCCATTTAAGTGAATTGTCTACTCCGCTATGAGCTTCTTGTATAAATGAGATACGGTATCAAAGCGATTTCCCCCTTATCCAATTAACAATGAAGCTCTTCTTTTATCATTACTCAAACCCCTAACATTAATTGATCCTATCTTAAAATCACATGCTTTCCTTACCATTTTATGCCTTATAAGTTTATCTACCACAATTGATCCCCTTTCCCTAATGTATAAATACGCTTTATAGTTAATAAAAATTGAATATTTACAAATGATGCTTATATATATTCAAGGATAGTCTGCATGAATGTTCAAAATTAAAATGTATTGAAAAAACACTACATGTATTCTTTATTTATTTTTTTTTTTTTATATTTTATTTATTTATTTCCGATATGTAACTGGTTATTACAATCCATTTAAATAAAATTATATATACAGTATATACATAGTATTTGCATGAACCACATGCGTCTAACAAATTACACATATCAGTGTTAAAGTTCTATGCATCAAAATTATATAGCACCTTCTAGACTGAGCAAAGTCAATATAAAAGAGAGAATCAACTAACGTTTTAATAACAATATTACTACGCTTATTAATTACTTGTCTGACACCAAATGTCAAATGGCGCTCGATTTCCTTAAAAGACTTGACATTATAGTGTACCATAAAACTTCATATTTATCTATATTTAGCCAATCTTTGAAAAACCTATATGGGCTCCTTAACTTTTTAAATACAGAAGTTAAATTACGTCACTGACTTATACAATAAAACCTTGCACAATAAGCTTTAAACAGTTTACATTGAATTTCATTACTGCACAATCTTAATCTTTCTTTTAATAAGAACTACCTCTAGCATATAGACTTCGTATTAGGCTTTTAATATCACAGTCATCTTGCATTTTATCTGCAAGTAACACACCTATGTATTTTTGTTCATGTACAATTTTAAGTGATTTGCCATCTAATTAGATGGCAGGTATATGAACGTTTCTTAACCTTCTAGGTTTAACACACATTAATAGTTTTCTTCACATAATACACTAACTCAGAGGCAAACTTATCACATACCGAGAGTAATTTCTGCACAGCAGATGGAGAGTGGGCCAATAAAACTGCATCATCAGCATCAAACAGATGATTAACAGAGCAACCATTTAAAACACACCCACATCTAACTTTAAAATTGACATTAATATCATCAGTATACACATTGTAGAAATAGTGACAATATGCTACCTTGGCGAACTCCATTACTGACATTAAAAGGTTCAGAAACATGCCCATTCCATCTAACATAAAAGTATAGCTTGCTATACCACACATATACAACTCTGACAATTAAAATTGGTAATTTCCTATCAATTAACTTTTTAAAGATGGTCCAATGATTGACCTTGTCAAAGGCTTTACTTGCATCCAGAAAACATATACATTGGACTACCAGCACAATTATAATATTCTGTTATTTGCTTCATTGAATAAATACACATTTCAGTTGATAACTTAGGTTTAAAACGGCTGTTTATAACCAAATTGATTATTGTTGTTGACAGTAATCTATAACAATTAAGTATAAGTATTTCTAGCATTTTAGACAATACACTTTATAGCTAATGGATAATAGTGGTCCTTTGCACTTAATTTATCCTTTTTGTCTTTCACTTGTGGTACAATAAAAGTGCATATTCCTTATTATGAACATCCTTACTAGAGTTGAGTAACGTTTAATTTAAACCTGGCATTGGACACCTCAGAAATTTATCACTATCTGTGTAAACTGTGTCGAATTACTTGGTGGCAACAAGTAGTTTATTGGCTACTACGCTCTGCTACAGTATCGCATCCCAGGGCTGAGCGCAGTACTTCTCAGTTGTGAATATCACTGACATGCAAATGTGACATTTTGGAGTAATAATGAGAAATGAACACACAAAGTTAAAATATTGCAAAAAATTTTCTCAGCACATAAAGTACACTAGCAGCAGATATCCTGATGTATTAACTTGAGTGTGATACACTGTCCTGAGCTGAGCTCAGATGCACCTTCCACTCACACTGATAATTCTGCTGTAGTATGAAGTAATACTGACAAAGAACTGCAATCCCGGTGCCACCTAAAACAGAAACCGTGATTTGGTCAAGTTTTTCTGAACAAGTACCTTTCAAATGGAACAAATTCTATGCTTAAACACGTATTTAGCACAGATTTACATACACATGTATAAATCCTAACATTATAAAATCTATTTTAAGTGTATAAAACCACTAACCGTCCATCATTGATTTCTGGAGCTGGGCTTAAAATGACTGCTGCAACGCTACAAAGTATACAATAGTCATATATTGCGCATATATATATTTGGAAAATGTTGTGAAGTCGATTGTTACATAATAAATAAAACCGATACAAGAAATAAAAATAAACTTAAACAGTCTAACATGAACATAAAACTTATACAATATTTACTTAAAATGTGTAGAGCAACTTCTTCCATCTCTTTAATAAAAGTGAAATGAAAGTCTATGAAATAACATGTACATGAACATTGCAAGTGTGAATGTTGTAAAATGAAATAAAAATCCACTCAAACAGAAAACAAAATCTTGAAAGTTTGGTAAACTCACTTTGGCATTTTTAGTACATTGATGAGTTGGGTTGCTCGCCTTGTGAGCGCCAACGCCGATTCCTCGCTGCACTGACATTGACCTAGCTTGGTGAGGCAGAGAATGGCACGTGGGATTAGATCCTGACAGCGCGACGACAGCTGAAATATACACAATTCAGTGCATTGAATATGGCTCTAAAATCGCTCGTGATGTTTCAGTTTGAACCCAATTAAGTTGAAAGCTTAAGCAGTATAGGTGTTCAATAATGGAAATACCTTCGCAATCGTGGACATGAGCACTGTAAGAAGTCGCGGGTGGAATATGTTTTCTTTGCGAGTCACAGACGCTGTAACTTCATAGGAAAGAACTTCGAGGCCTTCATACATTGTAGAAATTATATCAGGGGTGCATTGCTCATTGTAAACGGGTGATAAGAATTCACCAATTCCATATATCTTAAAAATAATGAAAGTAAATGTAAGAGTTTGTTCTTACATAATTCATTGCTACAGTGAATGCCTTGAGTGAACTTTTAAAAACATTTTTAGATTTTAAAATCTATTTAAGAACAATTCAATGTACTATCTTCAGTCTCCTACAGTAAAATAAGCTTTATAAATTCCTTTATAAGTTTTAATTAAATACCCCAAAGTAATAGAGATCATAAATACATACCAAGTGTGTAAAAAACTCTTCTCTGGAGATAATATTTTGTAATGAAGAAGAATATTCTAATAGCATAGAAAATTCATCTAAAATCACTGATGGACTCCTTTGTAAGTGTCCAACAAGTTGATTTGAGAACAATCTGAGAAAAGAAACAAAAAGAGAATATGACCAACAAACATCATATATGATGTGTATTTAAATGAGTGTATTATGAACAAGTTTAACCTGCTTATTGAGTCTTTGTAGCCAGGAATTTCAATGAGAAGATGACATCGTTCAAGCAACACAGGGACTATTTTATTGGCAAAAGTTTCATCACCATTCTTTTCTAATTCACCAAAATATAATCTGAAAATATCATGACATATATTACTATAGTCTTCTTTATTTTCAAAAAACAAACAAAATGAAACAAAATCAAATTGCTAATAGGATTAATTAGGAAAAAGTACACACTCCAGAAGACTTGGTACTATTTTTGAACACATTGTGACTCGAGGAAAATTACTCAAAGGTTTCAGGATTTCATGAACATTTTTCAACCTAGAATAGAAGAAAAAAATCTAAATCAGCTGAAAAAAAAATGCATTTTTTGGCATAGAATAAATAATCTACAATTTTTGACAAACTATTATATATTGTTAATAAATCAAAGCACTGCAATTATTATTATTATTATTACCCGGTAGTCTTTATTTCAGACATGAAGTCCATATTACAGATTGTTACATAATAAATAAAACCGGTACAAGAAATAAAAATAAACTTAAACAGTCGAACATGAACATAAAAACTTATACAATATTTACTTAAAATGTGTAGAGTAACTTCTTCCATCTCTTTAATAAAAGTGAAATGAAAACTACTCTGAACAATTACAGCGAATATTAGATTGTAATTTGTCAGAAGTGTGGAGCCTTTTCATAAAAGAAAATACATTTTTGCGAGTTAGTGTATTAAAACAGTCTATATTGTTTTAAACATATAATTGTGATATACTCTTACCACGCTGGATACTAAACAGTTTTCTACAAATGTCATTGTAAGCCACTATGCATTTTTTGAAAGATTCTTGGCTGTAATCATACCAAAGGTGGGAACAATATGTACTTGAGCAATACGTATGTTACTTGAGCAATACGTTCTGAATAAGCATTGCTCTATTTCATCTGAACAGTGTTTGAATCTTCTAACTAACATGTTGGCTCTGGTATACAGTGCTTCAACCTGTCTAAGAATGTCACTGTCATCCTTGTAATTACATGTTAGAAGAACACCAAGATATTTGTGCTCATGAACAAATTCAAGAGATTTTCTCTTCAGATATAGTGTAGACTATCCATAGAAGAGGGTTTGAAACACATGCATTTAGTCTTTATATCGTTGTATACAATACAATTTTGGATAGCATAGCTATAACATGTATCTAAAAGTTTTCAAACAGGTACCTATCTATAGTATCACCATGTCCACTTTCAGAGCGTGAAATGTATAAAAACAATGGCTTGTTCTTTGGGTCCATTACATTGTCAATGATTTTAGAGCTATCAGAATTAACTTTTGTTCTCAATTGTTCCACTTCAAGTGTTGCTGCTAAACATGGTAGATCTAACAAGGAGTGTAAAACCTGAAAAAAAATAATGCAGAGAACATACAGAAACAGAGAAAAGAAACATATATATATATGCGTTTCTCAGTGCTTGCGGATACATTTTCAAACTTCTCTCTCTCACATCCTTTTAGCAAGCATATTTCTACCATGATAGACATACATGTAGCTGCAAACAAGTTTTACAACCCTAATCTTCGATTTGACTTCATCAAGTCATTCAAGTGGCCCTGGAGAGGCTAGAAGCCATGACCCCAATGTTGTGAGACCAGAATGATACCATCATCCCAAGCATTCTGGTCTCACAACCTTGGGGTCGTGAGTACGAGTCCTACCAGGGCCACTACATATAGTCAAATTGAAGCTTAGGGTGGTAAAACCTGTCTTCAGCTATGTCTATCATGGTGGAAATATGCTTGCTAAAAAGATGTGAGAGCGAGAGGGAAGCTTGAAAAAGACAAAGAAACACTATCACAAAACTTTGTGTAGACATCGTACCCAATTTATTGGCACCACCAACAAAACATGTATCAACATTCACTTTATTTACCCTTTACCATAGTTTTTATCCACTACGTCCAGTTATACCGCAAGACGTACCTGTTACCTTGGAGATAGAGATATGTTTGGATGGTGCCACTAATGTTGGCACTGCCAATAATTAATATAATTTGGGAATGACATTAACTAAAAAATTTCTTACTTCAATAGCAGTGGTCGGTGACATTACAGCTGGAAGAATTCTTTTGAAAATCTCCAAATGTGTTACTGGATCCCAGGCTAATAACTAATTCAACAAAAAACTAAAAGTTTGCGATAATCTTCATGCAACTACATGCAGGTTAGAAATGTTAAAGCATGAATGATAACAAAAATATAAACATACAGTAAATCTGAATATTTAGAGAAAAATGACATAATGTACCTTGAAAAGATTTGGGAAATACTGAAACAAGACTGATGTCTCGTAGCAAAGAGTTTCTAGGTTGTCATTTATGAATAATACTGTGTCCATAGCAACAGCGTAGTTCATATAATACATAGAAACCACTTTGTCAAAGTACATCTGATACATTGAAGCTGCATCCAATTCCAAAGAATCACCTGAAACAAACATGATTAAATATGAACATGGCTGAATTAAAATTCAATATATACAATCATAGGCCATTTTGAGCTATCAACACATTCTATTTAATTTACCATGGTTAATTAGAAACTGTAACAACGGTATAATGATCTGTGGTCTTTTTGCATTCACAATACCACACAAAGTTTTAATTGCTTCCAATATCTTTGGCCTCAGATTTGGTTCAGCTGCATATAAATGATCAAATATTCCAATTGCCTCAATGAGAGCCTGAAAAAAAATTTAAATCTAGTCATATTAGCTAAGCATAACCACAAGATTGTATTGTCTTGATAATGTAGCAACTTAAAATGTGTATCAGTATTGTCGGAAATTATCATGTGGGATGACAGTTTATGTTAAGTTCTACTTACTGCTTTCTGAATATCTTGATCATAGGCGACTTTTGCATCTGTAAAACAACAGGAAAACATTTATTATCAACAAATTCTAACGTAAATGTCTCTAACATGTTCCTACACTGTGAATAATTAACAAATATCTGGTAACTTTTTGCAATTGTTTGGTTGGTTGCTTTACTTACTTCTTCTCGCCTGTTTGAAAATTTTCATGCTGTAATGGTAGGCGGCTTCTGACAATGATCCAGTGTTGGAGCCACTGTATTGTTCTGATGATCCCCATATGCTGGACACGTTTGTCCTGTCGCTAGCTAGACTCCACCCAGATGGAGAACTCCTGCCACTTGGAGACGAGGAGTTTCTATTGATTGATGAAGAATCGAAACCCTTCCATGAAATGCTGTTTCTTCGTGGGGTGCCCCACAAAATGGACTCATCCATATGTGATGAAGCTGTTGTCCCTGGTGATGTCGGAGTGGCACAACCCGATCCATTTTCTGAATCATTCGATCCCAAAGATGGCGATTGTTCACTGTCTATTGATGGAGAGTGTCTAAAACTGGATGATGTGAGTGAATGTCTTGGACTTTGAGAAAATATCTTTGTATCAGTGGGTGATGGAAAAGACGTTTCAGTATAACTTTTGCTTACGAATTGCACGTTGGACATATTTTTACTTTTGTCACGCAGATTCCTGGTTTGAAACAGCCATCTTCTTAACATACTGAAGCTATGAATGTTAAGTAACTGCTTGTTGGTATAGTACTGACCTACAATGGAAAAAAAGCACAATTAGGAGCATTAGAAAGGATATAAGTAGCATCCATTTATCTTGAACTCTGATAACTCGAATTTATGGACAACTCAAAAAATAACTTTCCTTTCATGTTACAGTATATCATCAGTCACTCTTTTAACTAAACATTTCTGATAACTTGAATTTGTATTCAACCATGTCAAGTTTGAGTCAAACAGATTCACACCTGTCATTGGATGAGTCTCATCTGCCTGAAGCGAGCATCTTATACACAGCACACACAGTTGTATTTGGACCTCACCACTTACCAGTTTGATAAAATAATTTGAGAAAGGTAACGTTAAAAACGAAATTACTTACCAACACATAATGCAGTGAAAAAGTCTTTGGTTATTGTTCCATCTACTTCAGTAACTGGAGGCATTTGTTTTTTATCTTTTTTAAATAAGCCTCTTGAATACGGACTTGGAGCCTGTTGAAGCTCCGCTCGTTTCAGCCATTCACAAAATTGAGAATCTACTATGTTAATATGATCTGCAACATTAAATCATGAACTATATTTGTGTTCAAATATTCCAATCTTTGAATTCTGACATTCAAATGTATTGACTATAACGAGTGCATGCCTGCATTGTCTAAAGGCTATGCAACAAAAATGTATTTATAAAACAGTCTATTAAGGAATATATGTTATAAATTCATACCATCATTGAGAAGATTTATATGCTGATTAAGAACACAGTTCAGAGCCATTAAACAAGATGTCTGCACTTGAAGTTCGATGCCTTGAGTTGAAAGCCACCTAGAAGATGAAAAAAACACATAAAATGATAGGATTGCATGAACATATTACAATGAACTTGTTTCTTAAACATACAAATCCACTTCATTTATTGTATCAAAATATTCAAAGCTTCAATAATATACATTTGAAAGAATTTGATGGATACCAATAGAAACCATTATGAGTACCATTTTGGCGAGACTTTCGTTGTTCTCGCAACAACTTCTTCGGGCCGAATGAAAATCTCAGAGAGTCACATGACCACCATGGTGGCGGCAGTCATGTGACAGCAGAGTTGAGTATACGGGGGGGCAAGTCGTAGCCGGTGTCACGGTTCAGCTCGGGTCGGCTTTAAGGTTGTGGCAAGGGAGGATGAGGAGTTCCACAGGAAAGTGAGGGAGGCCATCAAAATCCGCACGCGCCGACCCGACCTTAACCGTGACACCGGCTACGACTTGCCCCCCGTATACTCGACTCTACTGTCACATGACTGCCGCCACCATGGTGGTCATGTGACTATCTGAGATTTTCGTTCGGCCTGAAGAAGTTGTTGCGAAAACAACGAAAGTGTCGCCAAAATGGTAATCATAATGGTTTCTATTGGTATCCATCAAATTCTTTGAATCATGAATAAAGAAACCCAGGATGAAACATACATTCAGTTAATTAATATACATTTGGTTAGGGAAGAATACAAGTGAATCATTGACCATACCGTATAATTTCTGCCAGTGCAAGATGGGAAAGATTTTCATCACAAATGAACTGCAAAAAAGAAAAAAAAAAAAGGGAATATATTTATTACTCAGAATTATTTTTATAATTTAAAAACTATATTACTTGTACATTTACTTGGTAAGTATAGTTTACCATATACATTGCATTTCTCACTTTCTGTCTATTTTTAATATTACTGAACTAATGTTCATGTGAAAAACTAAACAAAAACACCTACAAGGTTATATTTGATATTTATCATCACAATCAACTTGAAAATACTCTGGAAAAGGTATTAAAATTGATCGTTGGAAAATTACAAGTAGTTTGGTTAAAGCTGACAAAATGATAAATAATACCTGATTAAGAATTGGGGGTAACAAAAATGGTACTTGTGATTCATCCCAGGGCAGATTTTTGACTTGGATTTCTCCTGCTTCTAGTGGCAAACATTGTTGCAAGACCTTCATACACAGCAACTTTTCATGCCATCTTGATTTAGATTTTATGTATAATATTTCAAGAAGTGCAGAGCGAAATTCTTTATTATTTCTGAAGAAAAAAAATTCTAGCAAATAATTGAACAATAAGCAGAGCTGAAAATAACAAGCGAATGACTTGTCAAACTTATCTGTTTGGCTTTAAGCGTAGTATTTAAAAAAAAAAAAAATGAAGAATCAAATTACAAAAAAATCATCCCATGTAACAATTTTTTAGTTATTCTTTTAAAAATAAATCACAGAGTTTGTCACTCTGGTCAATAATACTCCTAGAAAATACTTACAATAAGCATTCCTTTTGAGATGCATCTTTGTGAAGTTTCCGTAAACAAGAAACAATTTTCGAGTGATCATGTTGGCAAAGTGCTCGCAGAGCCGATTGTACGTTCACCACCCCAATTTCAGCCATATTGCAGTTGCCTTGATTATGAAGAATTCACACAAGTTTTATAAAGCTTTAATGTATGCTTTGAGTGGCTTGTTGTAAAGAAATATTAATATTCCATATTTGCTGGAGTCCGATAGAACTACTGGTAGACCTAGAATTGGTAAAGTGTACAGAAGCAGTGCATGAACTGATGCATATTTTTTTAGATTGAAATTGCTGGTAACAAACATAGAACACCAGTCGCACAATTCGGCTATAGACATAATTCGGCTGTTATTTCAAATATTACAATACATCGTGCTTATGTCAAAATCTCAGACAAAATATTTTCATTGTACGAACTGGGTGACAGACTTGTACTCACATTGATGTTGTTGTGGATAGAAAATAGTGGTGAATTTAAAAACAAAAACAAAACCAGCTGAATTGGGTGTATAGCCGAATTGTACGATTGGTTTTCTATGAGTAATGTACTAAGTCAGCCTACTTTTCAATTTCTTTACTAGAGATCTACTGACTAAGTTTTCTTGAGATTAGACAAGTACAATGCCTTTATATAATGCAGAATGCTTATGGAGTGTTTAAAAAATAACTATAGTAGGCTAGTCAAGCTCAGACTAGAGCACAAATCGCTAAAACTGGCCATACACACAAACCGTGATTTTTACATATGACGTGAAATATAGTGACCTCTACAACGGGGGGTTCACGTCATACATAAAATTCACGAATTGTGTGTATGGCCGAAAAGTGCGATTGATGCTCTAGTACTCTGCCAGAGTACCTAAGTCTTCAGTCTCTAGCTATGCACAGAGTTCCTGGGTGGGGTGAGTTCCCAGGGGGTGAGCCTAACAGCAAGATCTCTGTTTATGCATTGTCAGGGTTCCCACAGATTTTGCACATTAAAATTCAATGACTTTTCAAGACTGATTTTCATTTTTCCAAGACATTTTTCTTGATACCAAGCTTCATTTAAGTATGACCTCTGTAAAGATCAAGTAGGCCAATAATATTAACAACATAGTGCTCAAACTATGGGCAGTTTATGACATGATCGAGATTCTTATGTAATTTTGTTCATAAATAATAGAAATATATGAAATACGTCACCAGATTATCAAAATATAATTAATGTTCTATCATTTCACGATACTAGGAGTGGCAACTTCGTTAAATAATTACTATGATTTCTGATTTTTATTCTTTCCAGCTGTTTACGTTGTACGTTTGAAACATTGCTCAAACTATGGGCAGGTCACGAGCTGCCGTTGTGACTCATGTAAAACGTCTCCCCGATTGCAAACACCACTTAGCAGTTTGCCTGAATTATAGTTACTAAAAATACAAGTTATTATTACATTTTAGCCAAACCCGACCATCATATCCACAATGTTAGTTGATATGATAATAAAGACTTACGATTGATATGATAATTAAGACTCAGTGTTAAGTATTATAAATAAAAGCAAAAAAAACCATTTGTTTTTATTTTTATATTTTACCGTCCGGGGTTTGGCTAAAAATTTTCAGGGCACATAAAAATTAGATCAAGGCACATGAATTTGGCCTATCATGTGCCTTGCAGGGCACATCGAAAAAAAAGTTAGCGTCAAGCCCTGATATCTAAAGTTATTGTTTCATTAAGTAAACATATAGGCAATTAATCTCTAGATTGTTATCTATTACTATATTCTGTTATTACGTCAAACGTAGATATACATATCAATCAACCCTGCGTTGGATGTGCCCATAATTTGAACACTGCCCATGGGTTGAACACTAGGTCTATAGGATAGATATGATTGATTTGTATTCTTCTTTCCCACAAATCTAGATACAGATTTTTTTTACCAAATTATGTGGTGTGGGCCTGTGGGGGTCTCGACCAAAGTGCGCAAAGATTAGAATTTTGGAAGATATCAAGGTGCTGAATGCAACAAAATTTAATCTGCTCATTCAGCACTTAAATTACCAATTAAACTAGAATTTAATGACTTTTCAAAGACTTTACAAAATTTCATTTTTTCAATGACTCTACAAAATTCAATGATTTTTCCAGGATATTGAAAAATATGAATTTCAATGACTTCCAGACTACGTGGGAACCCTGATTCAGGGCCTGAATTTGTGTATCTGTGACTGTGTGTTGCAAGTTTATACAACCAGCCATCTAATAAGATGATTATTGGTTGTGTGCGGTGGGGTAGAGATGAGAGTTACATAAAAGCATGAGCATACTAGACAAGCAAATTGATTAGGTGTTTTGGGAAGAATCTTACATTCATAAATAATGCAATTTTAACAAATATTTAAAAAAGTTCATCTGGGTGTAGGTAGCACTGTTTCCGTGTTTTGATTGTGTGTTAGGTTATCGTTAAGAGGAGTCCGTTATGTTTATCCTGAAATATTAATTTTTCATAACGTAATCTACAAATCTTTGCATACATCTAGGACTATACTCTAATACTCTTCATTCATTGCCGCAGTCTAATTTTATTTAAAAAAATAACAACTAAAGAATAAAAACAAAATTGAAAAACAAAAATTGGAAGTGTGACAACAATATATGTTTTTTACACAAATAATTTATTTCCACATAAAATAGATAGAGATCTAGGTTACAATAATTACTGCAAAACAAATTAAAATGTGAACAAATTTCGAATAAAGTGCTGAAATATTTTAGAAAACAATATAAAATAGCTAGTATACTCCATATAGATTTTTTTTTAAAATCGTGAACAGATAAGATTAATTAAAGTATGACGAGATTTTATAAGCTCAACAAGAGCCTTTCAAAAAAATTGTTTAAGAATATGTTATTTGAAACATTTAAAACAATTTGGGGTGGCAAAATGTGACTTCAGTCATTCTAAAATTGAACTTAAACACAATTAAGTAACCTAATTGAGGGTTCAAATTGACTTCCTTGAACGCACGTAAATTGAATGAATTCTACCGTTGGAACACTGTTTCTCAAGTCCATGGGGCTACATATAATATTCAATGTGATATCATCCTATAAATTTGGAAAAAGGACATTCTGTCAATGCGTACATCCAAGTGCATTAATTGCATCACAGAACATTGTAACATCTGCAACGCATTGTGATTGTCTCAGTGTCCTATTACATCATCAGTATCATATAATTTCCTTATTATCATCATGAAATTATTTATTGATTTATAAGGGGTAATTAACATTGACTGTTTGGAGCAGCACAGCATTTCTATCCAATATACAATTTTTGTGACATTTTCCATACTTTGAAAAATGTTACATGTTACTAGAAAAAGGTAGGTAAAAAAAATTTAGGTGATTTTTCAAAAGGTACGCAAAGTCCGTAACATGCGTAACATGCGTATATTTATGCTACCTCCCTACAACATGACCATGATTAACAACCAGAATCTACGTATAGAACATGTGCGTTGGATTCAGAAATGTCCATGAGGCTGTCATAAGCCTGCGCCACCTCTACATGCTGGCGATTTGTCAATGCTCGGTGAGGTCTCCCATTGATCAGGTGTTTTGGCCTACAATTATAGTTTAACAAAAACATTTGAAATTCTCTATGTGTAGCTACATTGAAATGTGAAAAATTAGATGCGTTGTTTTTTCAAAAATCAATCTTTATATAAATATCTCATATTTCTTTTTGATTATGCATATTACTTTTAATTATCAAATGTTTTTCCTTCTCCAAAGAATAGTATATTGTCAATATTGATAAACATATTGCAACTAACCACAATCGCAAGAGCATGTACTCCTGTTTTGAGTTCATCACTCAGTGTCTCATTTACAAGGCGATGCCTCTAGAAATACATCAGTAAAGAATATGAATAAATAATGCAGAGTGAAAACATAGATTGAAAGTAATGTGAAAAATATAAACATAAAATATGTTAATTGAATACAAAATATGTCAATTGAAATTAGCAATACCTCCAAAATAATAAAACTTTTGGACCAATAGATATTTTTTACATTTTAGAATTAATTTAGAACATAAGACAGCAGAAAAAAATAGTACCGAACCAAATGTTTTATAAAAATTCAAAAATCAAATAAAAGCCAAAAATGAACATACCTTAATCAATGGTAAATCTTTGAACTCATTTGAGACCACAACAACCTTGAAATGTGTTTCAGAGCCTTTAGGAACACTATGCATATAACTTTCATTAATCACATCTAAATGTGCAGGCTGAAATCTTTGAGTAAGTTTCTTTGTGATGGTCTCTTCAACCACTTTCTACAACAATAAAATAGAGTTTCAATCAGTGGATGCACACATATCAATCCTCCGCTGCATGGCATGCAATTGCATAATGAAATAGATAAAAACATATTGATTTCCTATATGAAATCTTGTAAATGAAATGAATGTCCTTTTTACAATAGTTAATGGTCATTAGTTAAAAGTAACATTCGTAGTATGCAATTTGGCTTTTAGATAATAACTTCAATCGGATAGCTCCAGTTTAACATCAGGATAATGGTATGGGTGATCTCAACACTATAACATACCATTGCCCTTTTTCTCACCAATTAAACAGAATTATTTAACTTGGTGTTTAACATATGAGTGCACCTCATGGTGAACACACTGCTGATTCAAATCTTCCTATTGTGATAACGTCAATAGGCCAGGGCTGCACATCCAGGAGGTTTGAATAATCCATGATGCTGTGATTACAATCTATTTTGTTGTGCATAATGCACAGTTACTCATAATGCACAGATATATACCCAAAAGCCCACAATTCAGACCGTCAATAAAATATCCAGTTTGTTTACCCAAACTTTCATCAGGCACATTTCATAGAATGCAAAGCGAACAACGTAAAAGACTGCGCTCCGCGCATGCTAACGCCAACCATCCGAACAATAACTTACACTGTATTTCTCTGAACGCCCCAGCACGGACTAGGTAATGTTTTGTATGTCGTAGTAATGCATTCATTATGTTAATGAGCGTCAGACGTATATGTTTATCCATTCACAAATTAGGGAGATCACTTCTGCAAATTAGCGATAAACACATATCTCGCATGACTCGTAACCAATCCGAATCGAGAATGAGTGGCCAGGTGGTGAGAACATCTAATATCTACCACAAAGGAATAAAAAAAACTTGAGTTTTATCTACTTCATTTACAATATAAATATGTACAACATAGATGCGGGCGTCAACACCTCGACATACGTCAATACCTCATCACACGTACGTCATTTTAGTGCCGTGACAATCTGCTGACGTATGTCGACGTGGTGGCGCGCACATCTACTAAAATATCTAGATAAGATACCATAATATACTTACTTCAACTTCTGTAGACATAGTTACAGCACTGGCTCTATTAATATTTGTCTTCGTTACATTTGCTTTTTCTCCTGCACGTCTAACTGCAGCTCGTAGTGCTATAAAATTATAATCTCAAATTGAAAATAGGATTAGTAGCTAACATTCAAACTACACAGACAATGCTCTATATACGCTCTATTTTCCACAGCCTCTTTTTTTTTTTCAAAAAGGGGGCATTCTTTTTTTAAAAAAGGGGGTATGCAACCGGTCATGGAAATAAGTACAAATTTTATAACATCCATACACGCAAAAATGTATGGCGTACATGAAAAATATGAATGGCAATGCCAAAATTCCCTCTACATCTAGGGTGCCATTTCTTAGGTGCTGTGCACCAGCACCCTCAAATGTGTCGGGGACTTGGGATGTGGGTATGTGTGGGGCGATTATAATAATACTTAAGGGATCAATAAAAACCAATTCAATTCAATTCAATTCAAATTATTTTATTTGTACACATACATGCAAATAACATTAGAATAAAAGGAGTAATTTAATAAAAAAAATTGATTAATGCATATATGCTACAAAACAGAGAGCACTAAAAGCCTTTGGTATAAAGCCAATTGCTTATTTCCATAGTGGCACTGGATTGATCACATGATACAGGACGGCAATTTATCACATTGTACTAATAAAATAACAAAACTAAATAATTAAACAAATAATATCTAAATAAGTTAAGAACTGGGATCACAGATATCATAGTACTACATCACAAACTCATTTTTTTCTTTATCTTGCATCGTATTAAATAGATATTTCTTACATTTATTTTTAAAATCGTCTTTAGTTTTAGTACATTTAATATATTTTGGTAAATTATTCCACATTTTTGCTCCATTATACATAAAGGATTTGCTACCATGAGATTTTACATGTGGAACGACATAACATGTGGAACGACATAACAATTTTCACTCTACATCCCTTTTATTGCAGTCTTATTTCCCATAACTTTCAACTTTTGGCCTCCCCCACACATTCCCACGTTTGCAGCCCCCCATATCTTTGAATCCCCACAGGTAGATCAAGGTTTTCAGAAAAGGGCAGGTGGGGGGTGGGAGTAAGAGCACATAAGAGATCTGAGGTTTTGTATGCTCGAACAATAGCAAACATGCAAAATGCCCTATGAAAATAATGTATTACAGCAATATGCCGTAGGCTATAGGTCTAGTTTATAAGTTCTAGTTGATAGACTGTACTAGTACCTAGACCCTATTTTTTTTAACTAGATCTATCACGTCTCTATGAAGTTGGTAGTCTACTGTCATTGGTTCAATACAACTACATGTCTACAATGTATTACTGGTATACATACCTATGTTCATAGCTCAAATCAACGTCTTGGACATTAATTTATCACTGGAAGAAAGAAATATAGTTTACACACAACTTGGTAAAGTATAGTCTAAAGTAATAATGAATGCTCCTTCATAAAGAATTTAAATATTTCACTCCAAAATTATATTTGAGTATTTCATAATGTAAACAGTATTTGCAACCTCCAACAAGAAATCATAACGCCCTCTTTCAGCGAGACTGACGAATATTTCCAAGGAGCCTCGATTTGGAGGTTGAGTATCATGGTGCCGACCATATAGACTCTCAATAGACCCAGATAACCTCACCAAACTAATACTGGACAAAACATACTTCCCAATAGCTGAATTTCAAACCAGCTGCAGAAAACTCACCGACCACCTTCATAGGAAAAGAACTTTATTTCTTCAACGCGCACGTGAGAGACAAGTCATACAACACTAGCTCCTACAAACACAGGAGGACACACAAGGAGAAGAAGGAAAAATTGCACACGTGTCCTCTCCCGCCTTTACGCCATCTTGTACAGCAGCACAGTTTTTTGAAGTAAAAAAGAAAGCCTTTTTTCTAATCATGTCTGACGCAGTAGTTGAAGTTCCAGTGGCTGAGACTGAAGCCAAGAAAGAAGAGCCAATAGTTACAAAAGAAAGTAAGGAAGTGGTCGAGTGTGGAAGCGGTGATGGTCCAGTGGCTGCAGAGGATGCTCCTAAATCAAACGGTATTAGATCACTATGTTCATTTGTTAAAACAAATATGTATTAAAACAAAAGTGATCTAATGAATCATGATCAATATTATATATAATGAATAGATATAATATGTATTGTCAATTCATTCACACTATTAATTGCTAATAAAATCTTATCTTATTTTAAAGAAGAGTCCACACCAGCTCCAGCTGAAGATGAGTTTGATGTAAAACCTGATTGTCCACCAGCAGAGGGAAGCTCCATGAAAAGGACGGCTGAAGAACTAAGCCAGTCGTCTCAAGAAGTGGAGCCGAAGAAAGTAAAAGTAGATGATAAAGGAGAAGGGGAAGAGCCTGAAGAGGAGGAAGCAGAGTCTACAGTCTAGATCTACAGATGCTTCAAACACCCGAGTCTGACATGAACAATATAATAACTTTCTTTGTGTTGTTTAGTCTGGTCTTATTGGTTAGAATAATGATTGTAACTCGCATCTATTGGATTTTTCAAATTCTGTTAATGATAAATTATCTACTCGTGTGTTATATTAAGTTTTGTCATATGTCAGTAAATTGGTGTACAGTATCTACTAGAATAAGGTCCCGGGTTTTGCCCAAAATTAACATGCATGTTAAATCTAATTTCTTGAGGTTTTTTTATTAGCAAAATTCATTTTTGATGTTGAGGGGACGAGTAGCTTTTTAACAGAAAATCAATGTTGCTTGTTTAGGCCCAGTTTGTGTAAACCCATGTATTAAAAGTATGTAAAGTTTTTTGAAGTCAAAAAGAACACCTAAATCCCAGTGAAATTAAATAGCAGGTGAATAGTAGATTTACAGTATTTCAAAACTTAATTTGTGTAGTTGTTAAAAAAATGAGCCACAGATTTTTAGATGATTATACGTAACTATATGAATATGTTATTGGAGAGTGTTTTTGATCATTTTGATGTCTTTCTAAATTTTCACTAATTGCTTCACAACAATTTTTTATTAATGATCTGTATATTTCAGACTGTTATATCATTTTTTACCTGCATAATAGGGTGTTATTTTGTAAAAATTCAAGTTACAAGAAGGAAAGTCAGTTAAGTAAAAGCCTAAAATTATTTTACTCGTCCCCTCTAAGCAAAAGTTTACTCAAATCTAAACTTCCTAATGTTATGAAGGCAAAGTTTGTATGTATTCATTTAGATAAGGGTTTATGATACAATAAAAAATGTTAGCAAAATGTTATTGTCTTATGCAATCAATTAAAACCTTTGAACACGAATATATTCATTGCATCGCTTCAACAGCTGAAACAATGTCAAGTGCAAGTGTTTGTTTCATTTCCATCTATGTATGTACTAGTATGTATGTCTCAGGACATACAGCTCTTCAGCATGACAAGGAACTCCCTACAGATAGACAGGTCATCACTTATAAAACTGGAGTGGCTATAATTTCCTCTAGTGTATCGCCTTGTCTAACTATAAGGCTTTCTTTCCACCCAGATTGATTGCAATACTCAAAATCTTCATCTACGACCATGACCTGCGGTTCACGTAACGAATTAAGACACCATAATCACCAGTGGGTTAGAACATTTCTGCAATGCCACTTAATAAACCAGCTTGTTTTGTTCATTCCCATAATTAATAATTCTAATAAATTATAATACTGATCAATACTCGTAACTTTAAAAAGATGTGAAAAATGCTGTCAAGTTATTCAATTCATGTGAGCGAAATTATAACACGACAAAAACATTGCAAAATCATTGCACTGGCAGCTTCAGGGTGACCACGGACAGGGAACAATCAGGGAATTTTGTGGAAAAAAATCCCTGATTGGAAAAATCAGGGAATTTTTACGATAAACTTGTTAAATAATTGGGGAATCTAAAAATATTAAAAATACGTACAATACATATTTGGTTTTATTTTCCGTTGGTTTTTAATAAATTTTTTAGACATCCTGTTCTTACAAAACCATCTTTATAAAGTAAACTTGGCATATACTAACCTTTCATACCCAATTATAAACAACAATACTATGATCAAGATGAGGTAGTAAAGGTGTGACGGAGTCTTAAAATCAGGTTTAATTATTAAACGTAAATCAGGGAAAATGTCAAACAATCAGGGAAAATGTGAAAAATCAGGGAATTTCATTTTCAAAATTCTTAGGTCACTCTGTTTAATTTTAAAGAGTGATGCAATATAGATAGGTATATGATAGATAAATCATCCCCAACCAGTATTCATGCCAATCTAGCCGATTGCAGTATGCTGCTGCAATGATTTTAATCAACAAAAGTAGATTTAAAAGGTAGATCACAAAATTTATTTGATAAAACTGAACACAATGTAAATTAAAATTATCAACATAAAATGTACCTGATAATACAATTAGCATCATATCACCTGTCAAATAGTTTAATACTATTTTTTCATCTACTCATGTGTTACATTAAGTTTGTCATATGATTAATTAAAAGTTAAAACATAGAATGTCCAATCATAGAGTGGTGTCTCCCATATTACCTTGATTGTTAAGTGTTTTAACATGATAGCCACAATATCCTACCGCCTTTTGTCATGCGTCTTTTGTCAAGTCTGGTGAAAATCAAATGAAAAATGAAACTATTCTGCATATATGAACTGCATCATGAAATGTGAACGGATGACGGACAGTCGAAAGGTGATCACAATAGCTCACCATGTCACAAGTGACAGGTGAGCTAAAAATGATCTGTTATTACTGATGTTCTTTTTTTAAAGTCAATACAATTCCAAGTTTCTGGCAATTACTTGAACAATCAGTAAACATTTCTGTGATTCACATCTGCATACCAATTTGTATAATGTGCTGACAGTAAGTTCATGGAGAAACATTTTATATCGTAAACTAAAAAATGGTAACGAATATCGAAATAAAAATTATAGGAATGACGCGCTAATTTTTTTGTCACATCTATATTGCAATTTGTATTATTCTGATTGGTTTACATAATAGTGAACACTCATGAAAATGGCATTTTTTCTTAAAGATAATGCTCAGTCAAAAATATAAGTGATCTGTAAATTCCAGGATCAATAAACGATGTCTCTTCCATTGGAAGTATAAGGAAAATAATACTAATATTTTTCGTCTTAATTATATATTACACCTATAAAAATACCATGATATCTTGTTAGCTAAAACACAAGGTCACGTGATGTTGCATAATCGAATGATTTTCGCCAGACGTACCGTGGATTTCTGACGGCAGATGTCACGTTTAACATGGGAGAGATAGGCGGTTTCTGGCGGTGCACCATGCAATTTACGTCTGACGAAAATCATTCGGTTGAAATTTTGCTGCTTCACGTGTTTTGATGGTTACTAGCTGGCTGTTTATGTCCTGGTATTTAAATTGCTCTACATGCTTTAATACGTTGTTTAAATGAAAGAAATTTCACAATGCACATTACACATCATATTGCTTCTCTTCAAGCATACTTGGTCGGCCACTGAGTGGCCAAACAAATATGCTTGTATATAAGCAACATGATATGTTCTGTGTATTCTGAAAGTTTCTCAAAGAGACGAAACAATGCCATTTTCATGTAAATATTCACTATTATGTGAACCAATCAGAATAATAAAAATTGTAATGTAGATCCGGCAAAAAAATAGCGCTTCATGCCTATAATTTATATTTTAATCATATGATCATCAATATGATAGAAAATGTTACTCCATGAACTTGCTGTCAGTACATTAGCTTCCATTCATCAAATGTTCACATTATCATGTTGTACACAAATATACTAGTCTTGTGCCGGTATCATGTATTCAGATCTCCAACATCCTAATCAGATTGTCTTCTTAATCTATTTGACAAAGTATTCATAAGTTTCTCATTAAAGCAGTCACTCCCCCCCCCCCCAACCACCACCACCACACACACCGCAATTATAAAGTGTTTAATCTTGATATAAGAAGTGGTCAAATAATAATATACAGAAAATAGTTTTTACCTCACAATACATGCAATAGCACCATAATACATGAGACATAATACACGAGATAACTTGTAATTGGAAATCAAATTCTGAGACTAAATTCATGTGTGACTTTTATCTCACTCATCTGACGGTACACACTGTATTTACAAATCTTCAGGTTATATAAAAAAAAATCAAGCTGCGTATTTATAAACAAACGTATGCACAGATGTAAGTAATACTATAGTACAAGAACTTTCAACATAGCAATAAATACATTGATCTTGTAAACAGTACAAAGCTTATTTTTAAAAAAATATCCACCTAGCTCTAATTCCAGAACTTTGCACACAAATTATTAATCTCCAAATACATTCCAGAATATATTTTGTTCTGACTCTGTATCAAAATTCATGCACAATTTACATGTATAATGTATTCGCTATGCTCCCTG
This sequence comes from Streblospio benedicti, assembly GCA_019095985.1. Taxonomy (NCBI): domain Eukaryota; kingdom Metazoa; phylum Annelida; class Polychaeta; order Spionida; family Spionidae; genus Streblospio; species Streblospio benedicti. Next base: position 3,493,181 of record CM032666.1, read on the forward strand.
ACAATAAATTAATTAACAAATAACTATCAAATTGGTCCCTAATCAAATAAATAAACTACTTTTTCAATACGTAGAAGCAAACATGCGACTTCAGTATCCTTGCCAAATTCAAAAAACGTCCATACTACAGCCAATGTGAATAATCATCATGGTTACAACACAATTCGGAAGACATTTTCTTTCAGACTATACAAAACAATACCATCCAATTTTTTTTCAAATTTCTTTTCCTGCACATTTTCAAATACCCTGTGTAGGTATTCCTTGTATTTAGAGTAGTTTTCCACCACAGGTCGAACACTATCCACGAGCTCATTTTCTGTATCTACATGCCACTCTAGATAGCCTGCTATACTGAATACAACTGATGCTGGCAACTCCAAAGCTAGAATTTCAAGTTTGCACTTTTCTTTCAATGAATGTACAGATGAATTGACAGCTCCATATATTTGAGTTTCATACGTTCGTCTCTGATTTTTACCCTTGCTGTTACCATACCAGAGAAACGTGATGGGATGCGAGTAATTAGTACCCGAACTGATGCTAGAATCACTCACATTGGCAACACTGCTGCTTCCTTGACTTCTGGGGACATTCCCACCAGCATGGCTGCCAATGTCGACGTTTTCCGGTTTTGAACAGGATAACTTCTGCTGAATGAAGTCAACAAGTTCACTTGCATTAATTTTCTTCTCAGATTGTCGCTCTTTGTCAATGGTTCTTACTCTGACATATCCCGTTTCCCCGCCCTTGAGGATGACTAAGAATTGCACGCCAGAATTGCGATAATAGTCTTGAATTTCCTCAAGCCTCATGGAATCATCATGCAGAACATCTGCACGCAATCCTGCATTCCAAAGACTACTGGCAACTGCTAATTTTTCTTTCACCATACTTTTGTAACCAACAGAACAGACCAAAATGTCAAAAGCAGGTGGTATGTCAAGGCTTTCATTTTCATGAAGCGCAGCAATGATTTTGTCAAAGGCTATGATGATGCCCACGGCACCTTGGTGAGTTGCAGGACTTCCTGGTTTCCTGAATGTAGAGATGAGATTATCGTACCTGCCTCCAGCTGCTAATATATCGATTGTAGTCTTTTTCTTTCGTTTCACATCCATGACAATCTGCAAAATGATTTTGTAAGGTTTTAGCATTCCACACATAATTGATAAATGTACTTGGTAAAAACACTGTGCTTTGCATAAATTCTGACAAATAAAAGTTTTTCCTTGAATGTATTCATCATGTTGGTAATTAAGTAAAATTATTATTTTCATCTTTCACAACACTAAAGAATTTATATATGTTTGACAGTTTTGTCTGCTTTTGCAGACATTTTCAAAAACACTACTGCGCATGTCAGATCATGGTTTACGGCCGCCGTCTGCTACAGAATTAAACAAAAGTGCCATCACAGATCACGTCAATAAAGAAAATCACAAGATTGATTGGAAGGGGGTGACAGTTCTAGACAGAGAGAGTGATGTTAGGACTAGAGCTATCAAGGAAGCTGTTCACATCCGGATGCAAAGTCAGACCATGAACAGAGATGAGGAGGCCAATCAGCTTGCGAGAGTCTATGACCCAGTGCTTGCCGCAGGTGGGGACGGCGGCCGTAAACCATGATCTGACATGCACATTAGTGTTTTTGAAAATGTCTGCAGAAGCAGACAAAACTGTCAAACGTTTATAAATTCTTTAGTGTTGTGAAAGATGAAAATAACAAATTTAAATAAAAGTTTTGTTTAAAAGATAAAATTCTCACCTGAAACATAACCCCTGAGAACTGTGCAACATGGTTTACAAGCCCAGGAGCAAGATGTGGCTTCAAAGTAATACCCATGTACTCAGCATGGGCTAATATTGCTTCCATTTCATGCAAACCTTTTTTAACCAAGGAACCTGCCAGTCCTTTTGCTCTTGTAACGCTTGCCAATTTTGAGTTAGCTTTCTTGTATTCCATCTCTTGGGCAATAATAGTATAAAGATTGTCAACGGTTTGCTCACTGAGGGAGAGTGAACATAGTTTGGTTTGTATCTGCATTTTGCGTTGTCGTTCGACTTTTGTTTCACTCAGAATGTTGCAAACTTCTTGATGCAAATCTTCGGATATGCCACAGTGCAGGAGAATTCCTTTCAAAAGAGCAACATGGTTGATTCTGAGGTGATAGTTTCTCTGCTGCATAGCTGGGAATTCTGATATCACTTCATTTGCAACACAGATAACTTCTGCATCAACAATGAGTTGAGAAGATGGACTGCTGACAATATCAAAAGAGCATGCCCTTGATTCTTTGGGATGAGAGTTGTACAATTTATTGTCTCGAAAAACTGTTTCAATGGCATATCTTTTCATGTGAGTTACATTATTCTTTGCAACGTACCTTGCAAATGGAACTCGCAAATCGTATGGCAGGCCCACAAGACCCCCACAATGATCCATGAAACACGCATAGTTTTCACTATTATCATACAAACTGGACTTTGGCATCAATAATGGTATTTTCAACTGCACTGCTCCATGTTTTGTAAAGATTGCCTCCAATCTATGCAACACTTGCATTTGAATGAGACATAATTTTTCCAATTTTTCAGAAGCTGGAACCTTGTGAAGATCTGAGTCATATGCAAAATCTATTGCAGTCACAATAGGCTGACTAAATATTGCATTCATCATATGTTTGAAGGACTTGCTGTCAGGATTTGCGATGGTTGATCGCAACACCTCATTCAACTCTGCTTCCTCTAGCTGCGGTGGAGGCAGATAATCACTCTGCAACAATTCTTGAGATGTTGGTCTTTTAACAGGATCATGTTCTAACAGCCACTTGACAATTTTTATCTTGTGTGATAGATCATCATCTTCAAAATCATCAGGCAGCTCTATGGAATGTAATCGTAAGTTGGTCAGGATCATCACTCTTTCCATATTAGTTGTGAAAGGCCTGTAACACATTTCAAAGAACATTATACCAAGGCTATAAATATCAACTTTTTGGTTATAATGTGATCTTGCCTTTGTTGTCATGATTTCAGGAGCAACATACAGGGCTGTGCCCACTCTTCCTGTGAGACTTCCTTGAGCTTCATCCATGCTTTCATTTGTGCTCTGTTTGTTTTCAATAATACTCAGATTTGCAGGGTTGGAAGTGATATCTAATAAGTCACTCTGCTGTTTCGATATGATGTCTGTTGTTGCTAAACCAAAATCACCAATTTTCACATGGTCATTCGAGTCTAAGAATATGTTGACAGGTTTGAGATCTCTGTGTATCATACCTTGTTCGTGGATATGACTGAGCCCTTCTATAATCTCCCTAAATAATCTCCACATTCTATCAGTCTCTTTGTACAGTCCGGCATCAATGCAATTTCTCAATGTACTCTTCTCACAAAATTCCATCTGAATATACAAGAATTGCAACTTTTTCGGAGATGCATTTTCTGTTGCTGTGACTTTGTCATTAGCTAGGTTTTCAGTTACCCCTGATGTATTCTCTGACCAATCTACAGAGTCAACACCTTGTTCAAAGACAATACCATCGTCTGATTCAGAATTCGGTAAGACAGAACGATCTCTACCAAACAAAAGATCATTATCTTCTTCATCTTCATCATCATCATCATCTTCAAATAATGATTCATTATCCTTGGGTTTGCAATCGCCAGATGCACTCCACTCTACACTTCCTTCAGCTACAGCAGATTGTGGTGGAAACATAGCGCTCTTGCTTGATGGCCCAAGACTATCAACTGCAGGTCGTTTTTTCGATGGTGATTTTGCATCAGGTTTTTTCGATGGTGATTCAACTTGGCTACTTGAGGCAAACTCTGAGATTGTTGATTCATCAGTTTCAGGAAGCTCATCACTAGTTTCAATCCAAGAGTTGTAATAACGCACGACATTTTCATGGTTAAGCCGTGACAAGAGTTTGACTTCTCTTGTAATTTTTTTCTTAAATGCGTCATTTTGTGGTTTTAATGGTATTCTTTTGATCGCATAATTCCTTCTATCCAACTTATTTTTCACTTTGATAACATCACCAAATCCACCCTTGCCTAACCATTTCAAAATTTCAAATTCATTTTTCAACCGAGAACCACGATCACTTGTGGGGATATAGGGTATATCATCAATATCATCAACATCATCTTCTTTCTCCTTCACAGGAATTTTTTCCACTAAAGGTTCGGCAGTTGCCTTCCTTTCAGGTGCAATGACCATGGGTGTCTTAATGAAGGCATGGTCAAGAAGTTCATGAGCTGACCATCTATGGCGTTCATCTCTTATCAAACATTTATTAAGGAAGTCATGAAAATCTGCTGGGAAGCCAGTGGGAACTTCCGGCAACAGCTCCTCAATGACGTAACCTAAAGCCAAGGACAGTAGCGATATTCCAAGTCTATACACATCACATTTCTTCCCACCTCTTCCCAATGTAGGTGGTCTCGAAGGAATGTTTTCAAACTTTACGCCTGGACGTTGGTCATTCGCTTCTAACACTAATTCAGCCAATCTGTGCATAAGACTATAATCTGTCAATCTTACATTTCCTTTATCATCTAAAAGTATGCTTGATGGTCGAAGATCCCTGTGTACCACTGCCTTGTTGTGAATATAAGCCAAAGCTTCAAGTATTTGTGAAGAATATTTTCTTATGACTGGCACTGATACTGGCTGTTCCTTGGTTAAATATTGCTGAAGATTACCACCTCCAATGTATTCCATCAGAATATTAATGGTCACTTTACCTACTTGCTGTTTATATGATATTGCTCTGAAATGAGTGAGGTTTTGATGCCGGAGTCTTAATAATGACAACAGTTCAGTCTCACAAGTACCAACTTGTTTCATGAAATGCTCAGCCTGCTTTTCTTCATCCATTTTTGCATCAACATTAAGTTTCCTATTTGCATGCCTCCACTTAACCTCCCATTCACTCAGAGCAACAAGTTCACCATCTGCACTATCCATTCCAACATACACAGTGCTACCTCGATCAACACTATGGCCTAAACATTTTCCTCTCTGTATTTTTGTTTCTTTGTTCTTCGTAGTGAAAATTACTTCACTTGTACCTGTGTGATGTTTCCATCGACTTGTTTCCTGATTACGCTTTTCACCTGCTTTTGGAGTACTGGAAAAGCCAATATGACCAGTGATCTTTGGTGATGGTACTTTATCTACATATTGAACAGTAGGTGACTTCTCTCTTGATTCTGATCTACGGCGCATTTGTTTCTGTGCAGAATCTTTGGGAATTGGTGTAATGAGAAATGATTTTGGATTAAATTGCATGTGTGTACTTGACTCAGATAAACTCAGTCTCTCTAGCTGTTTAGCTTCATTTCGCCGTTTCTTAGCTTCATCTTTTCTTTTCTGAATTTCTTCTTCAATTAGTTTTGCTTGTCTTTCTTCCTTCTTTTTTTGAATTTCATCCTTTTTAATTTGATCCTGTTCCTCTCTTTCTTGCTTTTTTTTCTTGTTGCTCAGCATTTCATCAAAGAAAGACTTAGCAGGAGGTTTGTTGTGTGCATGCAGATATGTTTGGACAAGCTGACATAACTCATATATCATGACCTCACCCACTAACGATTTAGCTAATTTGTCAACCTGAAAGTAGATTAAAAAAATCTAGTAAAACATCTAACATAAATTTGAACCTTTTTGTGATTGTTTCTTTTTTTAAATTATTGCTCATTCATTACAATGATATCAGAGTTGTTGTCTCTCAGACTTCACCAATAAAACGGTCAAAAGTGTCATATAAAATGGAATTGAATCAACAGTATACTTATTACTATTGTTTAATGCAAAGTTTATCACCTCCAACTTAAGACCTGCAACCTGCTGAGTAGATAGCCCTTTAACATTTTTAAAATCCAATGATGGTGAAATTTCGGGATAATTGACAGGGCATCTTACATGTAGATCCACAAAAACATGACTTTCCCTATTGTTCACACTCTCTTGTGGTTTTAAAGATATAAGTAGCTCTGGTGCCCGAGCAACTTTCCAAGCATCGTTTTCTCGTAAATCTTTCACGTCATCGGGATACATGGACTTCAACAGTTCCAACTCATTTTCTTGCCTTACTGTCAACGTCTCTGGTTCATCCATTGATGCCATTTGTTCATGTCAACTAATGACAACAGGGAATGACCACCCCGTTGTTCAATAGTATCATATAAACTCTACCGACAGTGAGTTTCGACGTATAACTAAAAAACTTATTCAAAACTCAAACTAGTTGCATCACCATCTCCATTTTGAGTTTAATCTTTTCCACAAAATAGTATTTCGTTTGACAGTACCGGGAAAAAATGGCGACCTATATGGATGTTGAACGAGTGCAATATGAAGCTGCATCGGGGATTAAAGCGCCAATATGTAAATTATATTTCTGTAGACACTGTCTGAAAGTTAGGTCTGGAGATTGTGTTTCACATGAGGTGAGTATAGGGTCCTAAATGATGGTTGATTTGCTTAAATTCAATTTTACAGTGTGATGTTTTGATGTGAATCTTGTAGATCTTGTAGGGGGTAAATCATTATTTCATGTTGAAAGAAATTAATGTACACACATTCATGGATACTTTTAGGATTACTTTTTACCACAGTGTGATTAATGAACTCATAAATGCTCTTATCTGTTTACCTTAGGTTTGATCCATTATCAAGGTCAGTGTATGCTGAGTGCGCCTTATTTTTAAGGATTTTCAATTGTTTGTGTCAATTGCTCTCACAAATAAACTCCTGTGAATTCCAAAAGTTGTCAATGATTCAATGTCCAGCATTAAATTGCAAAAATGTGCACATCAAGATAGATGTGGATAATTGTCTTAATTGTTAGTATAACATCTTTTCTACAACATATCAAATTAAGATAATTTTTAGTCGGTGTACATTGTGCTAAAAAAAAATAGATATTGGTACTTTGTTGATTTCTGAAAGCTCAAAGCTCACTCCATTTGACTACTCTATAGTCAATATACGATTGAGTGGCTGTGGCCTGAATGTGGCCATTTGATATAGTTTCCCATAAACCCATATTGCAAAAATCAAGACTAAACGCGCCATTTTACATAGTTCAAACTTGTTGAGGGACAGCATTGCATTCAAATACATCTCTTACTTGTAGAAATTTGGATTATGAGACAAACCAGAAAATATATATCTGTATCCTTCTGGTTGCTTCGTAAAGCCCTTCTGGGTATCATGCGAAGGGGTGGGGGTAGGGAGATGTGGCAATGCATATGCAGGCTTAAACTGAATGGAGGACCGCTTAGAATACACCATTGTGATGATAGCCGGCGGGCGGGCCTGTCAGCCGTATACTATCACTCCCCATGGGGTACGCCAGTTGTCTTGATAATTTATGTGCATATTAAATTGCAGAAATCTTTGCTATTTGAGCCTACAATAGGATTTGAAAATTGAATTTAAATTTGAAAAACGATATATGTTGATCTTATGAAACTTTCACAATTGTTTGTGGACAATTTAAAGAGTACTGTGGCAAATTTTTATTTTATCTATAGTGACGGTGCTTTTCAAATCGTCTGCAGATATTTAGTACCTTTGTAATTTGAGAATAACAGTACATGCTGCTTGAATGATACAAAATCAAATGTGGCTCAACCTATATGATTTGGATTTAAAAATTGACTATCTAATATTATCATTTCATATATTGCCATATTTATTTTTAGGTGGATTCACATTATTGTCCCAATTGTTTAGAAAATATGCCTTCAGCCGAAGCCAAACTCAAGAAAAACAGGTTTGTTATAAACACTAATAAAGTTGAAAATATAAGATTCTTCATAACATTTGTAACAACATTTTGTTATTAGATTTTTAAAGTAAAAGCAACAATATAAATGGAATAAAATATTGAAAAATATGTTGATTTTTTTATTTGTATACTAGGATGTCCAGCTTGTGTGCAAGCAGCATAAAACTGCACCAGACACTCGAGTTCATAGACTTATTATTAGAGTATGTTAAACAATTAGCTGAAATGGTTCCCTGGTGCCATCATCGTCCCCTCATGAAAAAAACAAAAAACACAAACCCCAATGTAAATAGAACCAATTATAAATGAGTGATCATACATTTTACTTCAGATGTGCCAATTGCTTCGATTGTCCAAGCTGCAATCATTCTCTATCAACTCGAGCAACCACTGTTGGGGTGCCAGATGCCGATCAGTCCGGAAAAGCAACGCCGAAGAAGGTCTATTATTTGGCGTGCAGTTTTTGCAGGTGGACGTCAAGGGATGTTGGCATCAGAGATCAGCCTGTTGGTAGGTTTCATTTACACTTTTTTTTTTTAAATGAAAATTTATTGGAACATAAGTTCCCAGCATGTAATGTTAATGTTAGCACAGTGGGCTGGCATAACTTTATTGTACGTGTGATGACAAAACTGCTTGTCATAATATAAATTTGTAAATCAATTTTATCTTTGTAGCGAGTGGTGGTTGGCAAGAAAAGGAAAACGGAGATACGAAAAGGGTATTTTTTCATATTTTCCTATTTTTAATCGGAGTTTAGTGCAATATAGCCCAATCATTTTCTTCTCTTGTCCTATGGAAATAGCTAATAAGTCTATTAAATAAGAAATTGCTTTTAATATTAGAGCTGTCAAATTGTGAGTTTTGTTTTGGATACATACATTTGTTGAGTGAAATATTTCCATGGTTTGGGATCCATTTGCAAATTTTTATTTTTTCAGATTGCTACTTTGCTAGAATACTACAAACAACTAGCTGCTAAAGAAAAAGCTGAAAAAGAAAAGAAAAAGTACATTCGCCGACGCAGCTATCTTCATTACTCTGTGAGTTGGTGCAAGATTTGCCATTTTACGTTGCATGTTCAGTTCTTGGTTTGGATGTTTGTTAGGTTTTTTGCATGTGGATTGCACATTTGTTGAAAGATTTTTCACCTTTTCTTTAATTGTATTAATTATGTTTGTTTTCTTGCACATCCCTTGCAGAGATCTTAAATTGTTATGTCAGTCAGTGTTGATGTTGAAGGCGATTGGAAATTTCAGTTTCATATGAATATTAAGTTTCATTTGAATATATGAAATAAGTTGTCTTTAATCAGTTGATATATAGCAAAAGTTGTGATGATGTTTGTTTTGAAAAAGCAACTACTCTTTGGTTGGCGGCTCAGAAAAACTTCAAAATACAATTCAATAGAAGTGATGGCGCAACTTTTGTTCTCAGATGAGTCTGCTCATCCAGAAATGGTTTGCTTTGAGAATTACTTGTTGTTTTGATTTGGCTTTGTTGGTATTCTTTTTCTCAGCTCATTTCTGGGATGAATATAATTTCAGGATTAAATGTAGTAGGTGGCATTTATATGCATCAGAGATAAAGAAAAGGAAAGAAAAATTACTTTCTCATTCATAGTCGGTTCTTATGTGGTCACATATTCTTTATTGATAGCTTTGAATTACATTTGTACTTTAGTTTTAAGTTGTTTTCTTAGTTAAGTACATCACACTGTTCAATCGATCCGCAGTTAATGTGCGTTATCAACAGGTTTTGTGCCAGAAATGTTTACTTTTGAAATCAGAGGTTTTGATTTTCACTGTACGTAGCATAAATATCTGTCTTTGGCATAATTTATTTGGTCCATACACAACGGAAATATCTGTAGTGTCCACGAATGGTTTTTATGTCCACTTGCATGGTCTGGGTTTGCTAAGTCTGCAATAGTGGAATACCCTCCTTCCACATGGCTGTCTACTGTCAGAAAATGAACGATATTTGGCTCTACATATTGTTTTGTCAAGCCCTAAAGGGGGTCAGCCATGGAGTGTATACTTGACCGAACACTTCCTTATGCATTGCACCTAAATCATCAACTTATGTATTATGTTAAGTCTCCAAATCAACAGAAACTGGTTTGCAGCTCACACGAAAACTGTTGATCACAGCTTACCACGACTTTAATAATTTTTGTGTATGGTTTTAACAAGCATGGGATTAGTGTAATCTGTTTTCTATCAAGTTTGAGAAAAATTGTCATGCATGTGTTGCCTGAATTAAGCAGTTACAGCCACAATATCTGTCATTTTCTACCAGATGACGCTAATTTTGAAGGTGGGTGGTCATGTACTGCAGACTTAGCCGCAAAAACCAACCCATGTGAGTGGAGATAAAATGTTTCAGTATGTGCGAGAGGTATTCTTATAGTGCATGGACGAAAGAAATTGTGTTCAAGATTGATTTTGAGTCTGTTAACAGTGAAAAATCCAAACCGCCAATTTCAAAAGTAAACATTTACTGCACTAAAGCTGTTGATTTCCATCTCTTGTGATTACGCACATTAACTGGGGATCGATTGAACTGTGTACATGTGGTGTTTACAGTTAAGGTCTGTTCATTGAAACCTAAATGAATGTTTTTTTGTTTTTTGCTTTGGAATAATTAAGTTTTATGAAGGTTCGTGAGAAGTCCTCGTGTCTATATTGGCTTCTTAGATTCATACCCTTCTGACTTCACAGTGTGAATGTTATGTAGGTAAAAAGTATATGTTGCAAATTTCTTTATCAAGAAGTAATATGTTTATTTTGGTGACAAACATATAAGATTTTTAAGTGTCTATAGTAGAGACTACTAGGATTGCATGCTTGCACCAACCAACAGAGAAATATTAAGTAGCTGTGGCAGTGAAATTAACATTTCTTTTCTTTAGCATTAGTAAGTACAATCCGTTAACACTTTTGATAACACATTTTGAAATGCGATTTGCATGTGTTAAATTCTGCATGTTTCTAATTTGGATGCAGCAAACAAGTCTGGAAAAAAAGCCCTCTGGTTCTAAAGTGGTATGTACATTATTATATTTCTAATGGGCATTATGATAGTCTGTGCTAGCTGTATTTGCTAATACTCATCAGTTTTAACAAGTATGTTTGAATACATTTATAAAGCTATTGTGTGCTTGTATGAATTCGAGAAATATCAAAATGCTCATCACTTTCAGCTTGTCATTGTTCGCTACTGTTTTTACTAAGTGTTTACGTTTTGCGTATGCCGATATGAAAGTGTTAAGAAATAAAAACTTTACAATGTAAACAGGAAGTTCATTGTGTTATCATCTGTATTTTGCGAAACAGATGATAAGTATGTGTATTCATATAGGACAAGTACGGGCTGGGTTCCATCGCCTCCCGCAGACGGTCTGGCATGTTGGGTGTTGGCAGTCTCAGGTATGCGGAGCTTGGACATTTAATGGCTTATAGCATTGGGCCCAGCATCATGAGGTGGGAGGAGGTATGTATACATGTACTACTATGATTTACAAACACTTTATCATACATATAACTATTTATAACAGATAGATTATCTATTATATATGGATAGATTATCTGTTATATGTGGTAATGTGTTTGGTATAGCGTTTGTAAATCATACTAGTATACAAAACCCCTCCCTCTCATGATGCTGGGATTCATGGTTTACAGAGCAAGATTATTTGGCTCTGGAAATCTTGCTTCTTATATGTTGAGGCATTTGATAATGTTAATATAAGTTTAGGGGATTATGTGCTGTTGACTATTGTCAGATAATCATTATCCTATTAGCAACAAGAATTGTTAAACACTTAAATATGTAGAAATAATACTTCTCTCCTTATCCTACCATAGCTCAACGGAGCTCAATCTGTTATCCTGCAGTAGTAGTAGCTCATCTCAGCTCAATCTGTATGTCCTATCAGTATTCATTTACCATATACGATCATCCAAGTGCCCACCTTTGTGTAACAGCCCTCTCACTCTGTTTCTTAACTGTCTTTAAGAATTATGTAGTAACTGCACTCTCGTGTAACAGCCCACCCCACCAGTTTGAGAACATTTCAAGTTAACGGCCTTGGGTGCTTGGATGGTCATATACGGTATTCTCTGTTATTGTTGCTATGGTTATTTTTTTGTTAATTGTTATTGTTATTTTATTGTTTTTTATTGTTATTGTTATTACTCATACTAAGTCATGTTTATAACAATTTCTGTAAAGTCATATGTTTATTTATATTTATTAACTTCCATCATACTAAATTCTGTAAAGCTAATAAATTTATCTTATCATTTCTTAGTTAGCAAGTTGTATCAGGTTCCAGATTAAGTACGTGTACACTCGTATTGATAGTAGAAATTTGTCAATTTTCGAGGAGGGCAAATGGATTTTTCATTAAACTGAAGCATTTTATTGAGGATTATTTGTCCTGCTAACTAGAATTTCCCACATAATCCTGACCGTGCATTGTATATTGTATTGCTCTCATAAAGTCATATAGTAGACAATGTTTTTGGTACATAAAGTGTTGCTTATAGTTTGAAGGATGAAGATTTAAAGCTGATGGAAATTGATGGTGCCGTTGCCTCTGAGGATGTTGAAGAACTGCCGGAGGATGTATACACTACGCCAGTTTCACTAGCCAAAGGTACAGCCAATGAACGGGATATAAAAAGAAATAGAAGTCATCTGAGATGCGCTGATTTCAAACGACAAACATAACAATATCATCATCATTTCATAAATACCAGCTTCATCAAGTGACAATAGTTGATCTAAATCACCAAATTAGCTAATTTATATCCTCAATAAGCTTATTTTAAGTAATTTACATGGGCTAGAGGTTGTACTGATGAATGGCCCACACTTGGGTAGTATGTTTGTTGCGTTTGTAAGAATTGGCGAATATTGTCACCCTCATACAATTCTAAATGCATGTGTTTTTGGCTTGCAGTGACCAGCATCGGCCAGCGTTTGTCTGATCCCGAGTTCCAAACAGCGGAGACATCGGATATGTACCCAAGACACAAGCGCATGTTGATCAAGCGCTCGCTGCGCTGTAAGGAGTGTGAGCACAACCTGAGCAAGCACGAGTTCAACCCCGCCTCCATCAAGTTCAAGATCCAGCTGGTTGCTCTGTACGTGTCATTTTTACTGATAGACTAAGAATTTTAGCTCCCAGGGGGCTAACGTACAATAATAAAGTAGTTGAATGTGCGACACTGTATGGCAACATCTCTGCCGTATTTTTACGGAAGTATACAGTATGTATATATATCAGTGCGATAAATGTTGAATGTATGTATGTTGTAGATTTATTTCATGCATTTACATTGCAGGCATTTGGTACCGGAGATAAGGATCATGACTCTTCCAAATCTAGTCTTGAACCAGGTATGAACCTGACCACTGTTTTCACAATGTTAATTACATTAAATAATGATGATGGGTAAAGATATTGAGTATCATTCTTCTTTGAATCCGTATGTGAATGTATTACAGATTCTTATTCAATATTTCATGTTTCAATTCAATAAGCAAGCTAACGTTAAAATGGCTTTGTCAGTTGGAAGGATATTGTATGTATGTTTGTACTGGTCTCTTCAACAGGAAAGCCAGGTGATCCTCACCTTGCTGAACCCCCTAGACAACCTGGCCCACGTCACCTTGCTGCCCCAGGAGCAGCCCGATGGATGGTCTAATGCAAAGGTAGCACTTTAAACCTGCACTATTTTGCAACTCTAAAATGTGTTCATTTTTGAACCACAAAATACTTTCCTCATTTAATTTTGCATTTATAAAGCAGGTCATGTGTGGGAATATGTAACCAGAAATACTTTGCACGAGATTGAATTTAGTGAACTTTAAGGTAATACTTGCCCAAGAAATTTTAATTTGAAGTACCAGGACACATTCAGTAAGGTTATAGTTGAGGTTTAACATGCATGGTACTTTTTAGTACATTCAGAACCAAGTAGACTTATAGAGTCTTTGACTTAGCCTGGGCAGGGATCGAACCCCGGCCAAGTGAAAGACTGTATAAGTCTACTTGGTTCTGAATGTACTAAAAAGTACCATGCATGTTAAACCTCAACTATAACCTTACTAAATTTCATATCAGAGCATGCGAATCTCCACAACAATATTTTACTAGATCTACTCAGGACACATTCAGTTCATTATGTTAAGAGAAGAGTTTTGATCACAACATTAAAAGACTTATCATGACATTATGACGTCTAGTTGTAAAATTGTAATTCTAATTTGTTACAAATTTCTAAGACTGTCCTCTTTTTTTTTTTTTTTTTTTTTTAATATACAGATTTATTTACATGATAATATATACATATGAAGGGTTCAATGTCCTGTAACTTTCGCAATTAAATAATAATAATACATATATGAATATAAATACCAGTACAGTATAAATATTAATAACTTCCACAAAATGACAAAATATTTTTCCACAATATGACAGAGTCATTACTACTATGCTTCATCAAAATGACATAATAATCTATCCATATAGATAAATAATAAATTTGTATTTAACTTTTCCAAGGTTATATAATAAGACTATATCATTCTTTTAATGCTAAAAATTATATTTTCAATTTCTAATCTTTTTTCCATTAAATTTGCATTTCAAATTTTCTTTAAAAATAGAATATGATATCACAGAGAAAATAAAATTATATGCAATTATTTTATCAGTTAATTTGTAGTGTAAAAAGCCACATAAAATTAATTTCCAATTAATATTACAATCAATAATATTGAAATATTTTGCCATATTTGCTTTATATGTGGACAATCATACAACATTTGTTTTAAACTTTCAATTTCATTACATAAATCACAATATTTTGATATACTTTATTGCCATTTATTTAACACATTACCACGAGGAAGAAAATTATGTATTAATTTGTAGTTGAAATACTTAACATCATTAAAACCTTTAAAACATAACTTTTGCTGGTTTATTGATTTCCAGTTTTGCTTACTGTTTTGGAAATGAAATTCTCTCGCATATATAGACTCCATATTAGCTCATACATTATTTTTTTCAACTAATAGTTTGTAGAAAAATTTACTTATTTTGTCTCTCAGATCAAAAAGTGTGTTACCTGATAAATAAAATAGGATTCTTTGATATTTACATGATTACCTTTTAGGATCAATATGCTTGAATCTCTTCAATCCATATCTCTTAATTATATACATTTCCAGAACTGTCCTGATTCTGAGACTTTCCTGATATTGTTATCATCGATCAGTTAGTCTTGTTCAGTTCGTCTTGTTTGGTACCCACAAACACGGTAGTAGACGTCCCAGGCTATTTTTTGATAAAAGCCCAGTCCGTTAGAAAGTCCCGAATCAATAATGCCACTGATTTGGGTCGTAGCCAGGGATTACCGTAAATATAGAATACCACCTTAGTATTAATCTGTCATACTTATAAACGGCGAACGCCTTTATCTTATGTCGGACATGTTGGATAAGAATGCGCGTGCCGTATACAAGTATAACATATTCAGCATGAATGTGGTATCTTATTTATCATGCATTTTGTTTAGACAACTAATAAATTATCAATAGCCTGTTATTTTAGACATAAATACACAAAACTATATTGTGTACACAATACTAGTACACAATATACTTTTTAAGTAGATCCAACTTCTACAACAGTATCTCAATTCAAAATAAACTCAGAAAAGTGAACGTCGTATGTTGTGTCACCGTGCTGGGGGCTTTGCAATTCCTAGAAATCCATATCACGTCAGTACGAAGGAGGTTAACAACTCTGTCCAGGTTACTGGGTAGTATTGCAGCCTGGTAAACCAAGAAATTAGGCGTCAATGTTTGATAAATCTATTGTGCGGGCAGGTGGGGCTGCCGCCATGTGAGCTGCTCATGTCTCCACGCGACGACGCGGCTGAGTTTGACGATGGGCTCAGCGACCACGCCAAGGACTTCAACGACCACCCCAGGTAACCAGCTTCGGGGGGAAGGGAGGGAGGGGGCGTGGGGGAGGGATGGCTGATTCGGCTGCTTTCTTGGTGTCAGTGGTCTGATTCCTATGCAGTGAATACCCTCAACAACGGAACCCAATTTGCAGTCACAAATCCTTCCATTGGAGAGGATTTCAGTTGTTTACTCCATAATTTACTTACTGTAGTAATAGATGGTTAATGCATGAGAAAATTTTCCGTTATTCAGTTTTTCCGTTGTTCACTGTTCTGGTGTTGATGATATTCACTGTATACTTTTTCTATGTGGATATGATATATATTTTTTTTAATTATAACAGAGGCTACAATCATGACAGTGTTAAGAATCAGATCAAATCCTAGTGTTCAGCTTGGTGCAATTTACCAATTTATAAAGACTACTATTTGGGTTCAAAGAGATGACTCGTTAGCAGATATCAGTTTTGAAATTACTATTTCTTATTGACGTAGTGCACCTTCCGAATGGAAACTGAATATATGAAAGTGCAGATCTCCATCCCCAGATAATAGATTTGTTCCTGAGGAGGGCAGGCAATTAATTTTGATAATACTATATCTTCCTTCACATATCGATTACTAACCCTGGTAAAGGTTACAAAAAAACTAAGTTTTGGACTGACTTGTATTAAGGGAGTGCAGGTCTAACCTTTGGGAACTGAATTTGTTGAAGCAAGTGACTCATAAATTGTGAACAATCTCTCCTATCATTATTACATAATGCGCAGTATTTTTTATATGCAAATATTTGTTTAGGAGTGTTCAACATTTGTGTTTAGACCAACTAGTAGCAGATGACAAAAGGTATAGAACGCCATGTTGCTTTGAAGTTATGTTACAATATCCTTGATAATTAATGTCATTTGATTGTGACTTACACTAACGTTTTTTTCTCCTTTACATTCTACGTGAATAATATATTTTTCAATTAAGTGAAACAGTGACAAATAGTAACAAAAATCCAAAGTTAGCAAAGCCAGTAACAAGTAACAGCATAAACAACATCTAATTACAATTTGCCTCCATTAACTGAGTGATAATCATTTGCTTTATTAGATGTTAACCTACAGTGGTGAATTGTTACGTATATTGAATCCTTTTGGTTCATCATAGATTGAATTGAAAATGAATTTCAATTTATGGTACATTGTACATGAAATCCAACTAAGAGAAGCTTATTTTAGCTACAGTGTATGCATGAGCCATTGAGCCCTTGTGCTTCAAGTGAAATGCTGTGTATATGTAAATTCAATTTTCAGACTTTTAGATAAAATGTAAGTTAATGATTGTGATACTGTATCATGACACATCATGGTGGTACATGTATATTTATGCACACAACGCTGTCCAAACCTTTTTACTAGCAGGGTCACGAATAGAGGAAAAATTGTGCTTGACGATAGGACGGGTATCCTCAAAAACCTATCTGTAAGAAAAACCTAACTACATGTATAAGATTTACATGTCCAAATCAATAAACTCTATATAAATGTATTTGGCAGTCTTCATGTTTTTTCATGCGAACATGCTTCTAAAATGGAGTATTATGATCTGAATTTAAAATGTATTTTCTCATGCAGGAATTTATTCCAGTCTTCCTGTTCAAGTGAATGTCTCATACCCGTGAACGTAACAGTGTTTCTTTTTTTCTGTATTTCAGTGTGGTTGTTTTTAGAAAATCAAACAAGATTGGCTTTTTCATTTCGGTCACTCCATCATTGCCTGATGAAGATGTGAAGGTATGTTATGGATTTGCACACTTATCATACATATTCTTATCGTGTCTTATTTTCTGTATTGCTTTTAACTGTTTAAAATAGATCATAACAACTCTTTGTTGAATTTTATTGTTATTTTCAAAAAAAGTACTTATCAATAATGAGTTTGAAAAAAGTTTCCTTCCCTATATAAAGCACATAAGTATGAGATACTCTGCTGTATACCAGAATAAATTCATATTTATTTGCAAAATTATAACTGACTTTCATAATTGATGTGTGAGTGCATAATTATAACAACACCAACCTAGCTCCTTCCTTTGTACAGGTGAGCCTCATAATGAAGTATGACTACAAAAACGTCACCACAGCATTAACACAAATGGACAACAAGGAACCTGAAACAGTTTGGCTTCATCAGAAGATCTTCCTCAATCTTGGACGTCTGACTGCTTGAATATATATTATATTTAATCCTACATTTATATCATGTTAAATATTAAAAGATCCCGCATTGCATAATACCTACAATTCAAGTGTAAATGTTGTTGAAATATTCTAGTATTCGTGGAGGTGCTTTTTTTTAGTTGGAGATCTAGTTCCATTGCTTTATAACAAATTTACTTCCTATATTATATTGTAATTGTTATATGCTATTTAAGACTAGTGAAGTTAATCATGGAAATATAAGCTAGAGAATATATTTAATGATGTGTTTTTTTGTGTACACTTTAGTGTGTTAAAAGATGAAAATGTGATATGTTGTGAAAATAGAAATTCTTTATTTTCTTGTTTCCTTATGAATTGCAACAAGCTGTTCAATAAAATGAATGTGCATCTTTTTCTGTGGTTAGCTGTTTCACTATGATATTTGATATAAATAGCAACATAACTCACTCTTCAATAAACCTGTTCAAGGGTCCATATGGGGGTGGGATGGGGGGCGGGGTGAGGGGCACAGAGGGCATGTTTTAATTTAAATAACATTTAGAATGCATTTTAGATACTTGAATTTGTATGAATTTAAAGATGAAAACTATGTTACATTACCAAAAAAGTTTCTTTCAAAAGATATTTTATTTATTGATTCACAATGTGCTCAACAGCACTGCATATTTGGACAACTGAGAGCCACATTGTCAGGGGAGTCGGTCAGTACGATATCCTACACTTCACAATCATAGCAATTATCTAGCCAATGTCTGATTTCTACAGCATCTAACTGACTAAAACCTCTAAAAGTTGGCAATCAATCGTTACCTTTCCCTCAACATTTTTACACTGCTCTACCTGGCATATATACTGTAAAACTAGAAATGTTTGCGCATCCATTTAATTTGAGAATTTCGTGGGTGGGTGCAAAAATGCAAACTTATATAGTCGGCAAACATTAATTGCCTATTTAAAGTAGGTCCAGGATGCACCAACATTGCAAAATTAAATAGTCACAAAATAATTCATAGATTAAAATCGTAAAATTTAATAGCCACGAAATATTCTAGTTTTACAGTAGACTCCAGCGCTGAGTATGAACGCTCAGTAAGTGCTCATAGACAGTTGCACCCCTACTCCAGAGCTTCAAACGGCCAATTTCAGAGTATCTGCGCTTATATCCATATTTATTATGGCTTTCCACAACGGATCTGGGGTGGGTGCTTGGATGGATCTTTGAAGGTTCCAACCCACACAAAAGTTACCTTCCTAACATAGCACAACATTTATCACCATCGTTTGCTCTTCTTACCCGCCCCTTAACCAACAACCTGGATCGGTCCCATAAATGGATATTGGCAAAATTGTTGACAAATTTCACAGTCTACATCCCCATAATATGGAACTGGAAAGTGTGATTTACAAAGAATTATTGTGTCACTTCAAATGAAGCAAAGTTCATGCATATGTTTTGAAGAATGCAGTGTTCATGAACATGTACATATCATATGATTATACTGAAAATAAATTGAGTGAAAGTGAAAGTTCTAGGTCTATGTACTTTGTGTAAGGTAAATGTGTTATATGGAATGATTGAAGAGAATTATGAAGACCTCAGCATGTTAAGTATCAGGAAATCCAACAATTTTGCCCTTCATTATCAAAAAAATTCTGCATAGGAGGGGTCTCCTATAACTTCCCTCCGCTTGCTTTGCTCTCTCGCAAATATGTGACCCCCCCTCCCCTTTACAAAAAACGCCTCTTACACTGTAGAGTTTGAAGTAAGTTTATTTTACAAAACCAACATAAATATTCCTTTGGCTGTTTGGTATGTGATAATCCTAACAATGGGGGGGGGGGGGTAGTATGAAATTGAATTATTTATACCAACAAAGGTACTCTTCAGTTGCCCTTAAAAACATTTACTGCCTTGATTGCACCAAATGGCATCCTAGTGGATGTGTGTGCCCCTCCTTTTCCTAAACTGATCTAAACTGTAGATACCCCCTTGCCATGCACAAAAAGAACCACGATGATTAATGATCTCCGAAGTGGTTATTTTATTAAGTTTGCATTCTAGAATTGATACAATTAGATTGAAATTTCAAAGTACCAAAATCGCAATAGTAGATCACCGGAGAGCACACTACGTTACAACAAAAATGGTAAACACCAAATATACTTCATCCCCTCCCATTATCAAACATTGTTACAACAAATATTGCTTGCATAGCACGGGTCTGCAGCATCCACACTGTCCTGACATCCCACCCCAGCACCCACCACTGTATCACTACATTCTAACAGCTATCTCCCCCCCCCCACCCGCCACTAAAGTAATGATGCCCATCTCCATCCCTCATTTCTGACACGTACCAGTCCACTCTATCCTGATAGCATATGCACACATTACCCACATCCCCCCACAACTATTTGACAACAAATATTGCATAGCACGGATCTACAGTCCTCACTGTCCTGACACCCCGAACCCCTCGTCCTGACAGCACCCACCCCCGCCCACTATTCAACAACAAATATTACTTGCATACCAAGGGGTTTACAGCATCCACACTGTCCTGACAACCCAACCCCAACACCCACCACTGTATCCCCCATCCCCTACACCCACTACTGCAGTAACAATGGCAACTCATTTCGATGCTACCCACATTCCACTACCACTATCCAACAACAAATATATCCTTTGTCCTAACAGCACCGACCACTGTTCTAGCAATACCTACTCACATTATGACAGCACCCAACCCTGCTCAGACACCAACCCTACGCATACAACCCCCCAAACACAACTTTTCACTGATTACAAATGAACCTGCACAATTTGATATACTTACATGTACTTAGTATACAGTCATAGTCTTAGCCAAAACATACATACCTCAGTGTAGTAGCACCTCTCTATTAAGACTGCCCAAGGGCTGGCTTCAAGAGAAAGGTGGTGTCTATAGAGGTTTCCAATGGTATGTTTATGAAGGTTTGGGACTGAAAAAAATCGTCTCATTATAGAGGTGTTCTCTTTCCAGAGGTACACATAGCCCAAGCGGCTGTAATCCCTAGCTTAGATGATATGACGCCTCTGGAGTCTTTATGACATCACATAACTCCAATATGGCTGTCTTTGCCTGCTATTTTTGTTATACAATCGCGAATAAACAGCCAACCGGACCATTTTGATGAAGAAAAAAACTAACTTGTAATACTACTCTGAGGGGGAAATATACCTATTTTGAGATGTGAGAATGGTCCTTGATTTTTTATGAGAAATGAGAATGGGGGTCCATTTTCTTTGAGAATTGTGAGAAATTGTGAAACTGTGAAATTGTGAAATGAGAATGGTTAGAAATTTAATGAGAATGGCCCTGGATTTTTGCTGAGTTTTGAGAATGGAGTAAGGTATATTTCCCCCTCTACTCTGTACCATGAATGATCTGTAGTCAGATGGCCTGCAACTGGTCAGGTTAAAGACGAGCTAGCCAGACAAAGCTCCAATATACAGATTAGAATAATCTTATTCTAGTTTTATTAAACATCCATATTCATCCACGCATATAACCAACTTAAGTTTTCAAACTTTATTTTTAACCCAAATTTCAAATAACAAACACGATCAACAAATTTTATACATTTGTAACACAAAACAAACATTTGAAACTTAATTAATCATATATTTTTAAAGCTGGTGATGTTGAAAGTAAATGTTAACAACAGAAAAAAAATCCAATTCAGTCATGTTTAGCATTAGGGGTGGACCATTACATAGTTGGGGGGGGGGGGGCGCGAGTAAATTATGGAAAAAAATTGCTTGGTCACCGCATACAAGGGAAAAAAATTGCTTGTTCTCATTTATAAAGGAAAAAAAAACGTTTGTTTCATTTGTAAAGAAAAACAATTGTTTGCACAAATTTTCGATTTTTACGCGTTCATGGCATTCATTTTTACTTACAGTATGTTTATTGATGGCAGTGATGCTAATGTATTTCTTCTGTATTCTGTATTTCAAACATTAACACAAACATTCTGAATATGCCAAATACTTTATTATCTACTTTCAAAGGCAAATTTTCACACTGAAATGATATGCATTGTACATATTATACCATGAATGAAGAATTCCTTCAATTTTTTTTTTTGAATGTCAGTGACATCTTCCTTCCACTGCGAACAGGTCTCTCAATCTGATTATCAATATACAATTGAGTTGAAAACTTTATTTTTACATTTATCGCTTAAACATTAAATATGTTACCTACAGTTTTTAATATCCATAATGTATTCATAATTACATGAAGCGTTCTTTGCATGCAATCAGCATATTCTGTGTAACATATCGCTGAGCATGAAAGCTTTTATCTGAAAAATGCTACATTTTGGACCTTTGGCGATGGAAAAAATTCTCATTTATATGCCCAGGGGTGTATATTAAAATATCAAGCCCATCAGATGTTCAGAGTATTACTTATGAACTGCGGATTACCAAATATAAGAGAGGTTCACTTGTTACAGTGATGCATCTAGGCAGCGTATTTGCATATTTTCCCATTTTTTTCACATAGGCATACACATTGTGTGTAAATTTTGGATAAAATCGAATGAAAAATAACCCAGCTATGGTTTATACTTACAATTTTTTTATGGATCCCAGGGGCATGATTCAACTAAGGAATGATGATCATTTAGACAAATACACCATGTATAAATTGGATGAAAATTGAAAAAAACCACCCAATGATCCAGCTACGGTTTATACTAAAAAAATTGATGGACCCCTGGGGTGGGGTCAATTTTCCGCCATGGGGCATGATTCAACCATGGAATTACAATCGATTAGGCATACAAGTTGTGTGTAAGATTGATGAAAATTGAATGAAAAATAAAGAAGCTATTGTGCAAAAATTGATTGTGGACGTACAGCCGAACGAGTTGACGGCCAAAAGGTGATCTGACAGGTGAGGTAAAAAATGTATATGGTTCTTTGAAGCTTCACATGTGAATAGCGTTAATCTATTTTGATTCATTTTCAACATTGACATATAAATATTAGTAGTATTGTCAATACATTTCACGCTGTTTTAATACACTATTACAAATTAATTAAAATTTGAGAAGTCGTCGTCAATTTTGTATGCAAAAAAAAATGTTGACATTGAAGTACTGATTGAAAAAAATGTTTGTCAGCGTCATCGTGCGAAAAAAAAATGTTTGCATAATATGGCCATGTGAAAAAATTGTTTGTTCATAAAAAATCTACTTGCGCCACCCCCCAACTAAGTAATGGTCCGCCCCTGAGCATATCAACTTCTTGTCAAAGAGATAGATTCGCAAACTGAACCTGAGTACTGTGCTGCATTGTATGATGGCATTGGTTGTTGTAAGAATAAAAGCCATATTCAGATTCTGTGTGACACTGACTTTGTTAAGGATTTAATAGAAAGAACAGAACCAGAACTAACTGGAATACGTGGTGAGCGGCATGCGAAGACGATCGACGCCGGGCAGATGGAAGTGCTCACGTGTCTCGGCATCCACGTCTACGAGCGTCTGCACAAAATCTGGCAGAAGCTGCGAGAAGAGGAGCAGACGTGGCAGATCCTATTCTATTTGGGGGTGGACATGCTACGCAAGAACTTTGAGGTGGCCCTAGAAAAGAAACAAGGAATAAGTAATTTAGAATTGATGTGTAAGGAGCTGCAAGATGAAGAGATTGCACGGCAACAAAAGAAAAAGAATTAACAAGCATGAAAAAACGAAGAAAAGATCCAAGAAAGCTGAAGCCGCCACTGTAAATCCTTGTGAGAAAAATCAAGAAAACTGATCATATAACGAAAACATGAACCTTCCAACATTGCCTTGAACAGCTCTAACCAGCAGCACAGCAGTGAAAACGGCAGCCGCAAAGTGCTGCAGCCCAACTGCGACGGCGGCGGCGTGTGTAAATGTTATCAAGAGAGTGTGTCGGCATCGTCGGCGTCGAGTGAGGTGGGGTGTAGTGTGGAGCAGTCGGAGTGACTGTGGCTACTCGTCGCGGCTGGACAACTGTGACGGGTGCAGTCAGCCGAGCTCCCGCGACGGCTCGGACATCGCCTATTCCCAGGGCATCTGCTGCTGCTCAAGTGCTACCTGCCATGTGACACGTCAGGTTGCCATTGCATGCACTCCGATTACTGGACTTAACTTTTGAAATCAGTACCCCCCCCCCCTTTGAAAATCTAATGTATTCCATTAAATCTTGCATAATCCTCTCAAATAGGATTGAAGAAGAAGAGTCCAATAGAACGACTCTGAGGATCAGATGTCCTGAAGAGACCGGCCTCTGACGCATAACGTTTCTCATTAAAAAATTCTGACCAATCATATGATATAGGCTGTTAATCTCAGGATGTCAGGGATGTGAATGCTGTCAAGTGATCAATCTAAGCATTGCCAAAGAATTGCAAAATGTCAGTCTGCACTTTTCGATGCTTATAAAGCACAAATAGAAGTATACGTATCTATTCTGCTGGTTTGAATAGTCTACGTATAAAAATCTTGATATAACAGCAAAATTAAGAATTAGACCACATAGATTAAAAATTATGATAATCCAATCTCTGGTGAAACATTTCAGAGGTCAATTTGACATTTGATAGTCAGAGTGAATAGAACGTTTGCAGGTGGAGACCTCTTCAAAGTGGAGACCTGTATATTTGTTATATCCTGTTTACTGGAGAGAATTTGTAGTATTTTTTGTTTGTTTTGTTTGTTGTGTTTGCCGGTGTCCAAAACAAAAACTTTTTTTTAACTCGAATTTCAATGCAATAGCATTCATGTCAGATGCTGGTTAAAAAGAACTGTTGCTTACTACAAAATACATAACATTTGCGCTCGTGTATGTACAGAGAAGGGTGTCTTATGTCAACAATTTAACTCACTTATGTTAAAAGCCTCTGCATAAAACAGGTTGCACTGTAGTATATTTGTTGTAAGTCCAATACATACTAGTAATAGTAGCCTGTACATGTTGATAGGACATGTCGCGCAGTACATGCATCATGGCCACCTGATCATGGGGATTCCCATAATTGGGCACTTTTCCTATTTCCTTCTGCATTTACCATTACAGTTGCAAAACAGACGAGAATACACACTTTCCATATACAGAATAAGTGATATATTTCTTAACATTTTGTGTAAGTAATTATAATGTATGTTATGTTATGTAATTGCGCGCAAGAGATATGCAGCATTTTGTCATTATTGTTGTTTTTGTTGTTGTGGCTGCTGCTGCTGTTGTTAAGGTAGGTTATACATGCACATCACACCTGAGTCCCAATGTGAGTGTGTGTCACTCCGGGGTGTCACTAGATGTAAACAAATATTGGGATTCAGTGACTGTGATGCACACACGAATCATTTTGGATGATGTAATAGAAAAATTTCAACACTTAATTATTCCTTTATTTCAGCACCAGGAATAAAACTAAATATAAAATATGTCTATATATTGGTGTAAGTACGTGTAATCTATTTTTGCATGACCATTTCAAAATGCTTTCACTGTTTTGGACTAAAATAGAAATGCTTGAAATGTATACTTTACGTGACAGTTTGCAATTATGTACCTTTTTAAGGATCAAACAGTGGAAGAAAACCTTAACAAACCAAACACAACAAAAAGGTCAAAGTGGACAATACGTAGGTTCTATAATATCTTTGATTATTATACACGGCTAGTGCAAGCGAGAGTTCAAGTTGGGCATGGTCACACGTGTTCTCAATAGAGAGGTGGTCTATTTATGGAGGTTGATGTTGGTTATTTTATGAATGTCTGATAGAGCGAGAAATGGTAGAGAGGTGGTCTCAATAGAGAGGTAGTCTTAATAGGAGGTACTGATGCACCCACCCCCACACGCAGAATATATCCTGTCTCCATTATTTCATATAACAAAAATATTATAGGTATATTGAAAAAATATATACATGTACTTGCTTTAAAGGTAATATCATGTGATTCAACAAATGAGAGCATATTTTGAATCACACAGATGTCGTAGGCAAAACAAATGAATGTTTTTATCACACCATGAATGCAATGAGATTTTTTTTCTAAATAAATGTTTTAAAGGACTAAAATTTAATCGTATGAATGGCATGGATTACTAGTACTTGTTTTGGTGTCTTCGAGTATATAGATCTACATATCTACAATTTATTTGCAAGTGAATTGTACAGAAAAGCAAACATACACATTTTTTTCAGATTTGGTATGCTTTTGATGTACATTGTATGTTCTTATGAACATTTTGATTATAAAAAAGTGTAGCAATTATAACATAAGCCGAAAGTCTGATACATGTCACAGGGCTTCATAAAAAATTGAATCATCCATAACTGCTTTATGTTTCGGCTCTCGTCTCATCACAGTGGAGGATTTAGATCCAGGGTCAGAAAGAACGATATACTTTTCTTTAAAAAAAAGATTTATGGATATAAAAATCTCTTATATAATTTATTTCAAATTAGTTATTTTTTTAGTCTTTGGGCCGTTAAAGGCCACATTGTTGGAGACGTTTCTTGTCTGTGTTTTTAGAATTCATTTCAAGATGCAATTTTACCTTTTGTTTTGTTTTTTGCAGTTTGTTTAATTTTAGACATCCCAGATGTATCGTCTAATTGTCAAAAGACGTAATTACCAACAAATTTACTTTTATTTAGGCAATACAACGAGTTTTAAGAGTATAACAATTTTTGCACTAATGGGCCATGTTTATTCAGCTAGGTTTATGATTGTTTACTGCCAAAATGATGATTTAAAAAGGCTAAACAAAGCGCGCAAATATAATGTGAGTTGGCAAGCGAACTTGTCGGAAAGTGCCGCACAAAAAGAGGCCAGTTGATTGAGGTTAGTAGCTGGGGAATCCCATACTTGCCAAAATAACTCAACCGATATTTCCCACTTCCTCTGTGATAAACAATGGTAAGCTAATTTTGAAGATATACAGTAAATTGGCGATTAGGTCTTTAGAATATAATATTGATGATTATACTAAATAGTCAGAGCACTTGCAGAAGAAGTATTACATGGTTAAACTGTAATCAGATATGCGGACGGATGCATTTCCAATCAAGACTGATATAATCAACTCTCAAATTAGATATCTGTTGTATCCAAAGTACGATGTAAACAGAAAGACAGCCAATAGGAGTGGTTACTCCCAATCATAGATGTAGGTTATCGTTCATCATCGTTTATGCATCCGAATGTTGATTGGGCCAACACTGGGGTCATACACTATTTTGCTAGGCCAGAAATGCGTTATATGCATTATCATTATTAGTCATTTGTGATGAAAGAATGACATGTACAATCCTTCTATTTAGGATCAGTTAAAAATTTGCATTAATCATAACTGGACTGATATGACACAGCGTAGATTCACCACCAGAACAATATAAGGTTACGGATGAGTAATATATTGGTCTACACTGATCCTTCATTTTCAGCTCCAATTTCTATTAGAAAGGTTTTGTATTGGAGGAACTCCATGATAAAGGTTTGGAACATTACCATCTTAAAGACTAGCTCTAGCTTATTATTTATTAGCTTTTTTTTTTACCACAACTTACGCAGCCTTGGGGCTAAAAAAGTCGTAACATATTTCTACCGGTATTTGTACATGACAATATGACAATGAGTATGCAGCTATTCGTTGTGTCCTGCTATGCCCTAGTGGTCAAACGCCTTGAGCATGATCACTTGACCTTGATATCATGGTCTTGGGGAAGAAGCTGGAATTCAAACGCATCCACATTGGGCATGGCTGTGTTGTTACCTAGATTCAGCATAACACTGACACAGGTCAGGAGGTAGAAACATAACGCCTCGTGAATGTCTGAAAATAAACATTTATGACAATAATATGGTATCTATAGTTAAATATCTAGGGAAATGAAATTAAAACCTCACACAATTGATTTACTATTCGAACCCCTCCATTCCACCGTAGTTACCTGGATGAGAACTAGGTTAAGACCTGCCAATTTTTTCGAGGTCTGGACCTGATCAAGACCTATAGGGGACCATGTCAAGATCTATTCCTTATCTAGTTTTCATGGTTGGGAGCTAGCCCTGTTCTGATCTTCGTGAAAAGTCTCCAAACACAGAAGACTTCCATCACGACTTTTTAGTTCCATTTCCTGCATGTAGAACTAAAAAAGTCGCTGTGGTTCAACGAAGACTTAAAAAAATCAATACTTTTTCCCCACCAGGTAGGGACCATGTCGTAACCTAGTTGTAACCTAGTCGAAACCACATCTGAACCATGTCAGAGGCTAGTTTTAACCTAGTCTTATTGTTCTTGGCCATGTCCGGACATTGTCTCCATTCCCTTTTAGCTCAAGACGAGGTTACAACTTGTTATGGATCCCCATTCCACAATCGCAATTTCTCGCGACCTAGTCCTCGATACCCACGATATCTCCAGGTCACGACAAGGTTAGGAGTAAGTCCCAACGGTGGAATGGGTGGTGTTTGGGGGAGGGGGGGGGGGGGTAAATACTACAGCTGCAGTATATCCCTTTTATGGGGCAAATAAATGCAGTTAAGCACTAGATTTTTCTTTTTTAAAACCTAGGGATTCAGATTTAAAAAGATTTAAGAAGATGTGTGGGTAGTTATCAGTACTTAATGGAATTTTAAATCTAATGTTTGTATTTTATTAAATCTTGTATAATTCTCTCAAATCGGATTTTATAAGAAATATTTGACTGGGGAAGTACATGTACAAGAAATGAATACTCCCCTTGAAATTTTCGTTGTTAGAATGTTTACATGGTCTAACTGTTTACTTTTTGATAAGACGTGAAATCAATTATTGAACTACATATAATTAGATATGGGATAACGGTATTGTGTGTAAATTTTCAGCCTTTTGGTGTTGGGTTTTCAACCTTTTCCGTGATGATTCTTAACGCGTAGACTAAAAAGCTATGGAGAAAAAATATGAAGACACAGGACAACCAATTGAAAATGTCTCAAAGAAGATAGCTGAGAATGAAGAACTTGCTGCTTTAAAATCACAAGTTCAGACATTGATTACTGAAAATAAAACTCTTGGTGGCAAGTTAAGAGGATATCAAACACTAGGTAAATCTAGTTACTAAACAATGGATGGATATCAATTATTGATATTCAATCTGAAAGATAACCAATCGTATTTCATGATTCACAGTAAATTACTATCAGTAATATAGTTATTAACATCCACAAAGCTTGCATGCATACTAAATTATCTCGATACACCATTTTAAATCTTGGTTATTGTCAATTGTTAAATGTTCTTTTTTAATAAAAGGTCAACTTTTGCAAGAAACAAAGACTAAATATAAAGAGCAACAGGAAGAAATTGAGCGTTTGAAACAATTGGTGGGGTCTCTAAGTGATGTTGCAGATCAGAGAACTACTTTGAATTCAAAACATGGGGTAACAGCATTTTACATTTGCATGTATTTGAGATACTAATGTGTAATCTTTTGTGGACTGACATTTTTATTTTAATGAGCCATCTTTATTCACTTAGTCAAAAGCAAACAACAGTCCAGAAAGACCCCTCTCTCTGTCAGAAGCTCATAGCAAAAACGAGAGTGAAGTTCAGGAGCTTATTAATCTTCAGCCAGATTCTCAAGAAAACACTCGAACCAGCAACTCTCCTTGTGGCCACAGATCCGCATCCAGTTCCTCTTGCAGTTTCTGCGTCATATCATCATCAAACTCCAGTAAAAGTGGCGGAAATGACAGAGTGTCAAATGGAAAAATTGATGGAAGCAATTGTGATCCGATGGGAAGTAGCGGATCAGTGCGTGCAAATGAAAACAAATCCTTGTCTGAATCCTGGCTTGTTGCTTCCCAAAACTCCGACAATAGGAGTAGAGCCAATGAAACCACAAGCGTGCATGATTGTGGCTTTGTTCAGAACCAAGAATCAGCGGGAATTTCCCAGGAAAACACTAAAAACAAATATGCACTTTTGGAAATATCGTCAAAGAATGATTCAGGAATCACAGGAGTTCAATCATGGGAAAGAGAGAAAGGTAATTTTAATTTGAAGCAAAACAATACTCATGATATATATTCGATTTCCTTTTTATTACAGGAATACCTAGGTTTCATTACTGTTTTAAATGTGCATTTTTCCAATTGTGGATCATTATAGCATGTTTTTATACAATTATTTGGGTTGATCCATCAAGTGTGTAAAACACATACCCATGGCATTGCATAAATTCCAGTGCTAGGTCTGTGTCTATAACTATTGTAGGTGAAGAAAACATCAAGAGGGAGGAGAATGTACATCAAGTTATATCTCCATCCAGTAACTCCGGCCAAAGTCCACATGACATGAACGTTCTCCGAAGTGATGATGATGATGACGATGACGACCTCAAAGTGAGAACACCACCGAATGAACACACTTCCAATTTATATACCAGCTCTGTAACATTACCATCAATGGAAACTGATGTCTCCTCAAAGCAAAGTTTAGCAAGCAATGACAATCTGCATACCTCCAAGGATAAAGTAGGTGCACTGCTATTTTTAAGAATATAACTGTATTATATATACTTTATATGAATGTTCACAACTTTGTGGATAAATTTTCTCATCATTTAACCCTCCTCCGTTGGATGCGTTCTCCAGGACAAAAAAGTCTTGGTGTAGCACAGTACTTGAATATAACCCTTAACTTTTCTGCTAAGTAATGGTATAACGAGACTTGTTTTAGGAAAAGTAGTTAACTTATGGAGGTGTTATCGTAGAGAGATCTGATTGTCTGAGGTTTCATTTTGATTATTGAGTGATCATGAAGGTCTTATTGTTTGCAGCATATGACTGTGTTAGCAGAGAATGAGCAAGTTATTCCCTGTACGGACAATGAACAATTGCTGTTATTTGATACAAACATGGCAAGGTCAAGTCCTCTGTCTTTAGAAGCCACTAATCTGGCAGCCAAAGTCATGAAGTTGGAAAAACAGCATAATGATTTACAGGTAGAACATTCATGCTCCTTAATAAGCTGAAGGAATTTTTAAAGGCACACATAAATATATTCATATTAAATATTCGATTTAACGTTTTATATAATGTCTCTGAAAGACAAACTTTTCAGAAAATTAAAAATTGAACCACATTTCTATCTATAGGCACTTGTAGAGAGGACTACGAAAGAAAATACAGACTTGAAGGAAAGATTAGTCTGCACTAACGACACGCAAAAGCCATGTCCTAGCAAAAAGTAGGTTGAAATGATTATCCTAAACATCCTTCAGTGGAACTTTTTTCATAAGATGTAAT
The DNA here is from genome assembly GCA_019095985.1 of Streblospio benedicti. Taxonomy (NCBI): domain Eukaryota; kingdom Metazoa; phylum Annelida; class Polychaeta; order Spionida; family Spionidae; genus Streblospio; species Streblospio benedicti. The sequence goes on from CM032666.1 coordinate 3,524,514, forward strand.
CTTGAGGTAATGATATGATATGGGGCTCTGAGGAGAGGGGTCTATAAAATATTGTATCATTAGAGATGCCAATTTTTTTCTGTTCAGGGAAGAAAGTGCACAAAATCCGAAGGACAACTTTGGCGCAGACGACGCTCTCTGGAATGGCTCTGTAAATTCCTCTCACTGTGTGGAAGCGCACCCACCCAGTAACAATGCATGTGGGATGGACACTTCACAGCTTATCACCAAGTCATTTGAAGAATGGTGTCTACAAAAGGTTAAACATTAGATGAATTATTTATTTTAAATTTTAGTGGTGTGAGTGGTTGTGAATGTTTTTGTGCTGCGGTGGATGGATTAAGGATGTGATGTTTTATACGATTGCAGGAATTAGTGACTGTTGATATGGTCAAGCAATAACACTCCACCACACATTTTACGTGCAGAAATGAGGAGTGAGTTCTCAGGTTATTTATACTATGCATTGATATTCTGTAGCATCCAAATGAAAAATCTACAAATCTCAAACAAGATCGAGGTGAAGATTCTAAGAGGCAAGAAAGATTAGAAAAGCGCATAGTTAAGGTATATCCAATTGTTTATTTATTATGTATTTAATAGATATTGATGAAAAAGAGAATATAAATATGTAGAAATAAAAACAATGTGGAGAACTGTACTGATGTAGATTTGTGCCTGAAAATGTGGTAATATTGTATCAGAGGATGAATAGATCATGAACATTGTTAGCTTTCTTCGCAGTAGTGGTTTCTTTGAAACAACCTGACATGTGGGCCACATGTGCAACTCATATTTGATGTGCCTTCAAAAATTCAACATTATACATAAAATCTTGCACATTTTTGTAGTAGACGATGTAATAGAAAATAGACAGATGAAACAGCATGTGGTTATACCGTCTATAATCACCCAAGAGCCCACCCCATGTTAAGGCCCACCAGAAAATTGAAATCTTATTAAAATCTAGCCCATTGAGATTTTCATGTAAAAATGCATTCACTCAAAAGACCATCACATGATTGACAATTTTCAATCATGGACATTTAGATGGCCGTGTAGGATATAGACTATGAAATAAAGCAGTATGGATAAAACTACAATGCTAACAAACATTGGGTATTATGACAAAGTAATATGTTAAACCGGGAAGTTATCGTATATCAACATTCTTCATAGAGTGCATATATTTAGAATATTTACCAGTATGCTGCTTTTGATGTCAATACTGTGACAAATATAAACACGTCCTTTATTAGGCGCTTCTACTTCCTGATATGAACATGTCTTCTGAAGTCATTGCAACCTTGAAGCCATTGTTTGATATTTTAAGTCATTACCCCATTTACATTTTCTATAATTCTAAAGTGGCATGCATGAAAATAAAGATCCTGATAATAAAGGCCCTTATAAGATTCAATCATGTAGAAGTGTCATGCATAATGCCACAAGGACATTCCCTTCTCTGGTATGATTTTGCTTCCTTATTGGTAATTCTGGAATGAATTGGAAAAAAAGAAGTTGTATATGCATTTGTAATAGTGTGCTTCCGTGGCTGAATGGACTGGATAAGGAGTTGGACCAGAAGGTCTTGGGGTTCTATTCCCAGTTGGGTCTGGTAGTGTATCTTGCGCAAACTCATCCAATACACACTGCTCCGTGGTACCTATACATTAAATAGATACAGGTCAGGTGAATGAAAGCAAATGTGAATGATAAGCATGTCTGGACTACGGTTGCAATGTCACCCATGTGTGTTGGGTTGTGAGGGTGGCTATTTATATTTGTAGCTGCAAGAAGCCAACACTGCATGGGATGAGCATTGTCAACGCTTAGAAAATCAGTATAAAGAACATTTGAAATCCCTAAATGGAGAAATATATTCTTTACGGGAAAAGCTCAAAGATCTGCAGACAAAGTATGATCAAAATGAAAAAGAAAAACATAAATGGAGTCAACTTCAGGTACATTTCTTAGAAATGCTAGTTTTTCATATTGTGTCTGGTGCCCAAAACCATATAGGGGTCAATATCCATGACCGTGTTATCATAAGAAATATAGCATTAAAAAAACACAAAAAACCCACCCCAAACACCCGTGTTGTTTGAACTGGGTCTTTTCAGTGGGTTTTTTCAAAGTGTTTTTCTTTTGATTTTTCTGGGTTTTTTTTTCAAAGTATTTTATGAATATTCTTTACATAGTCATTTTTATTGAGGTTAAATGAAAATAACAGTGTATAGATACTGTTTATTATTATCATTGAAGTCAGAAATTATGATTGTGATTTTTTAGATATAACAATTTATTCATGAATTGTAATTGCATCTTAATTGCAGTAATAATTTTTACAGCAGATGTTTTGATTATCTATATGTATAATATCAATCATGAAATTGAAATAACCCCAAAACCGAATAAAACCCTGGTTTAAAAAGACACAGGTGATTTGGGTTTTCTCCCCAACCCTGATTTGAATAGGTAATGATCATGTTGATTTGGCGTTTTACTCATTTATTGTATAAATCATACAGAAACAACAAAATGAACTTCAACTGCAACTGATCACAGCAGAAGACAAGGCTGTGAGATTCCAACAACAAAGTGAGAGGGAGAGAGATCGGGCCAATGGTCTGGAAACTAAAGTAATCGAACTTCAGGCTCAAGTGCATAGTCAGAGAAATATGATCGATGATCTACATAGCGATGCGCGTAGTATGAGGGTAGGTGGCAATGATCTTTTATGCAAGGAATAGAATTTTATGACAGAGTTAATTGTTTTTTTCTACTAATACACAATTGTTCAAAGGAAGAATTGTACTCAATACTATATTAGAGTGGTAGCACAAGGACTTAGAATACCATATCTTGATTATTACCTGTTACCATACTCATATGACTGAAAAAAATAAATAACGTAGAATTTCGAGAATTTTTCTAAAACTTTGACAACATTTAGAACTTTGAAATATCGAAGTACACCTAAATGTATATCCTTGAATGTGTTCATCGTGTTGGAATCCATATATATTTACAAGGAAGCGATCAAGATATGAGGACAGAGACAGGTCATGAACAGGGACGAGGGGGCCTTTCAACTCTCTCATGTGTACGACCCGATTTTCAGTATCAGAAGTCGTGCAGATTGACTTGTCATGCGCAGAGAGATTTTGAAAATGGCAACAGAAGTTGTTGAAACTGTCAATCAATGTAAGATTTTGTTGTTGTGTAAAGATGAACTTTGTAAATATACCTAAATGTAAAGCTTATATTTGTTTCAGTTTCAAACGTTAACTAGTGAAGTTGTTCAGACATCTAAATCCGAAGATGCGCGATACAAAAACATGGACAGAAAGAGCCTGATCACAGAAATACAAGTGTTGCTCCAACAGGTATAATTAATATTCATTCATGCATGTGAGGTCAACATAAAACTTCTGAATGAGTTTTACTTTTAGGCAAGTAGCATGTAGCAAGTTACAAAAGGGGAGTAGCAAGTTACAAAAGGGGAGTAGGAAGTTACAAAAGGGGAGTAACAAGCTACAAAAGGTGAGCTACAAAAGGTGAGCTACAAAATTAGTTACAAAAAGGGAGTTACAAAAGTGGAGTTACAAATTTGTAACTCCCCTTTTGTAACTTGCTAGTACTGCCCTTTTGTAACTTGCTACTTCCCTTTTGTAACTTGCTTCTTCCTACTCCCCAAAAAGAAATCCTTCTGAATCCTTGACAGTGCCAAAGTGTACTTTCGCTTCCTTTTTCATTATTGAAAAGATGATTAGTTACAAGAGGAAATCTGTAAATTTCTAGCTTGTAATTATCTCGCTTACGAACAGGTGGCTGTTTGTACTGAAGACTTTGAAAGTGAAAGAAAAGATCGGGCTCGGGCACAGGCTGAAAAAGACAGTCTCTCTGGCAAGTTGAAGAAAAAAGCAGAAGCCTTCGCAAGCCTCAACTTACAGGTGCAGGTCTTGTAACTCTATGTTCTTATAATGATTTTCAAGCTTCTGTCTTTCTCACATCTCTATAACAAGCATATTTCTAGCAAGCATACAAATGTACCCGTAAGCACTGGGAAACACATATATACTAAATTGATATATTATCCTCAGTTTAAAAAGTGTCAAGTATGTGTTGGATATACAATAATCACTCTGTGTTGCAGTATGAGAAGTTACAAGCTGAGCATGAACACTCTAGGAGAGAACTTCAAAATTTGAAGAGTAAATATAAGCAGGTATGCTTACAATATAGTTAAATAGTCCTGGAATTTGTTATTTTATCATGAAAATATTGAATATCATCTTCAACACCAACACTATTCGCCTGGGTTTTACAAACTTGGACTATAGTATGTAGATTTTTAAGTTCATTGTACAATGTACGTTAAGGTAGTCTTTGCCTAACAATTTGAAGGGTATTTTTCTAGATATTTTGTGTTTATCACAAGAGAAGATTTCTGATGAATATAAAAGCTTTATAATTACATTCTGACATTTAAGATGTTAAATTGGTATCTCAATAATTATTACAATAATTATTTCTGACTGTCTATCAAGGGATCGCATCGCAAACTGCTGTCAGTATGCCTTACTTATGAAAAAAGTTATGAACAAATGTCGGGCCTGTTGCATAAACAGAACATTTTAACGTGAGAACGGGTTGCAACGCTTTAATGAGAACGCAACGCTAAATATTGCGCAAATGGAGCTGCAATCGCTAGTAGGGTCCACTCTTCGCTAAAATACAAGAGCACAGACTCAATATACGTCGGAACCGTGTGTTCCGTGATCGACTATATCCATCGGATGCTTATGATGACAGAGAAATAGTGGTGAGATACCGCTTATCGCCGGTGTTAATTAAGAAACAAAAAGAATGGTGGTGTAAACGGGGTGGCAGACGATATTTTACAGCATATCCATGCAATTATTGTAATCGTGTCAGCTTTCACGCCTATAACGTTAATAATGGCAGCGTTACAGTGACTGCCATAAAAAGCTTACACACACACACACACACACACACACACACACACACACACACACACACACGCAATCACGCACACACACACACACACACACACATTCATCACAATGCACAACCTCTAGAGGTTTACATCCATGGAGACTTCACGGTTAGTTCAAATTGGGGGTGGGTGGATCTTAATTTTTTTGTAAAATGGGGTGTCTTAAAATATAATTCATGCCAGAATAGGGGGTCTTAAATATTGCTGTTTAAAACAAATCACTGAATCGATATGAAACTTGAAGGCAACAACAAAATATCATCATGCTTCAGTTTACTTATACCACAGATAACATATTCATTGAATACAACTTGTTACCATTACATTGCCGAAAAGATAAAATAATTTGCATAGGGCCTACATATTAACAAAATATTCATCCAACATAATTTCACTTACCCCCGGGGGGGGGGGGGGGTGGGGGTAGCATTTACTCAAGAGACGATGCTAATGTAAGTGCTAACATTTACTGTAATATATTGTGGGGTAAAGGTCTAACCTCCCTAGTATCTTCAACTCTACAAACACTGACACCACAAGTGAATTGCCCATATGGCCCAAGGTCTTTATACACACACAATTATTGGCTTCATGTGAATGTTTGATTCCATACATTTTTTTTTTTTTGAATTGACACGTTTTTGCTGATATTCGTTGTCTTAGAACATTGTATATGTGCTTCTCTACACGACAGATTGTCAATTATGATCTAAATAACTTTACCTCAAAATACAATACCATTTATTTATGATAGACTTACTAACTTCTAGGAATTGCGTGGAGTACTACTTTAGCTATAATGGTTCTGCAACCCACGCTATCGCTAAATGTAGGCCATCGCTTAGCAATCGCTATCGCTAATCCGACGCAAAATCTGCGATTCTTTATGCAACAGGCCCCTGGGCTCCCATCATTTACAGAGATATGGAAACAGTGTTAATATCTTTGTCTTATCACGCCCTTTTAGCCCTCTTATGGTGTATGGCATGCCAGGTCCAGGGGTTGACTCCTCTGGCCCAAATCTGTCATTGACAATTAAGTACACAATGAAGTACCGGTATTCAAATATAGTTTCATGGTTGTAGCTGTGGCTCTTACACTGAAGGTTTGAGCTGTCATGGCCATTATCTGTACTTTTTGCCCACAAAAAACCCTTATGCATTTGCACATACATCATTCATTGTTTTTTTTCTCATTGAGACCGCTTTTTACACATGACCTACATCTTCATAATACACAGTCTTTTTAGTATTTTAGTTACATACCAACTTGCTTAATTGTAGAAAAAGGAAGAATGCAACAACTTAGAACGGCAACTGTTTCACACCACGGACCGACCATCGAGAGCTACTGCGCAGACAGACATCTTCATTGATGACCAGCCACTTGAGCAGGTGGTACAACACCTGGTGCCAACCTCTACAGCTGCTGCGAGCCACAGGAACATCCGAGAGCTGCATCGCAGCTGCAGTTCCCACGTTCCGGCTGGCTCCACTGAGACTCTGCAGTTTACTCCAAATGTCAGAGGTGGGTGTATCATAATATAGTGTTTGATCTCTTCATTGCATTCCGATCATCTCTCTCAGCTCTATAGTAAGCAGTGTTTTTGTATCATTAGTAAGCAGGTGCATACGACTATTGACATAGCTGAAGACCATCTTTCATTTGACTATGATTATCAATTGGCCCAATGACCAGATTGATACCATCATCACAAACAGTGAGCTGTTAGAGCATTGTATGGAGGAACCCGTCACCTCAAAGCTAGCTGCTTGAACTGAGAATACTCTGCCTCTCGATGACAAATGTATATGCTTGTTGTTGAGTAGCGCTGGTGAGTACTGGCAGGAACTCATGAAATTTGCTCTAAGCAGTCTTGGATATGATAAATACAGGTATTTCACAGCTTCCTGTACTGCATATGTCACCTAAGTAACAGAACTCTAGCTAACTCTGTTACCACCTTTAAATGTGTTCACCTTCTGGGACCTCCTTGATTGGCATGTCATCAGCGTACATCAGTTCCTAAAGCGTCCTAATGCGGAACTTATGGAGAAAGCCTCAAGGTCTTCCAGGATAATGATGACCAGTAATGGACTAAGAACTGAACCCTGATGTACTCCAACAATAACACTGCATCCTTCACTAATGATGACTAAATTCTGTTGAATATTTTGCAGGTACGTGGAGCTGTCCAGCTTGCACATTCATCAATAAATCTAGAGACAGAATCTGCCAAATGTGCTCCGAGCAAGGTAGACTGCAGGCTTTAAGACATCTTTCATTTTTTTTTAATTATTGACTATAAATGTAAATAAATATGTCAACTCACATATAAATAGTCTCATTCAATTTACTGATTTTATAACTTATATCTATCATTCATTGGCACACACAATTCAAATGTTAGGGAAGCTGATATACATAATATCAAGCTAAATTATTTTTAAACGCTTTCAGTTTTTTTCTTTATATTTGGGTCAATATCACTATATCTAGGAAATCATGATTATTTTCCTTTCGTCAGAACCAACTCAGAACCATCATTATAATGCGAGGGCACCATCAGCTGCTCAACATGACGTAAGTGGTCAATTAGAGAACTAGATCAAAAGTGCTCAGAGAGCACAGCGTTACTAGAACAACGTTAAGCCATAGGCAATAAAGATGATTACATTGCAATCAAAGCATTAAAGTAGAAAAAAGTCATATTTGATGTGTTATTCATCCTACATCTATGTTTTTGGCATGGGTTTGCAGGAGAATGCGGGTGCTTTCTAAACGTTGCTTAAGTAAATATCTATTGACCATGAGTCGAAATTAATAGGTGACCCTGTTCTCTCTGAGCACTTTTAACACAATATAACATATAATGTGTTTCTATTTTGCACTAGCCTGTTTATATTTCAATTTTAATATTTAATTGTTTTTTTTTAGTTTTACTCTTAATCATGTTGAACTATTAAAAGTTGACTAAAATGTTATAGAAATCTTGATTAAAAGTGCACAATTATGTAATTAGCCACAAATAACCTTATAGTGTGATTGTACTGTGCATGTGTGTGCTGAATATACTGGTTTCATCATGCATATTGATCTTGCATTAGCTAACAGCACCAGGCTAGACTATTGCTGCTGCCTTGTAATATTGATTTTATCATGCTGGCTTAAGTGCATTGAATACTAGAAAAAATGTCATAAATGGCCCTGTAAAAAGCACACTTTAATTGGCAAACTGCACAAAATCAAATCACTTTGGTGTTGCATCATACCACATAGTTGTGTAAAGTTTGACCGAAATCGGTTTATCGCTAAACACTCTAGCTTGTCTAGAGACATGCATAGATACATAGATACATACAAAGTTAGATAAAACAAAATGAACACAAGGCTTTGCTTCAGCTGCTGAAGCGGTGCAATAATATATTTGTACTTAATACCAGTGTGTCAATGATTCTCTTTAAAACTAGTTATACTAAGATGATTTGAATTAAACTGTATCATTTTACAGTTTCATAAAGAATAACACTGCTCCTGTTTTTAACGGACAAAACAATAAGTGCAAGTTGCAAAGATCCTGCATGTACTTGGGTGGTGAGCTGTACTTGTTATAATTGCAGTACATTGTATTTTGTCTCATTTCAGAGGGGAAACCACAGACATGATCATGGTGACGTGGAGTGTGACTCTTGAATGCTGGTGTGTACATTTAGCTAGTGAGCTATAGCACAATAATCAAGAGTGTAATATTATAGACCAAGTATTCAAACAAGACTGATGTGATATTGGACTGAAAAAGAGTTTTCAATGATATGTTTATGCTAATAGTTTTGAAATACAATTGATGTTGAACATTCCAATTGATCGAATCGGCATAGTAACTTCATGTTTTCATTGTTATTTGTTTCTATTATATTTTTAATATGACTGCACAATGACCATAACTACAGTACTGATATCGGAAGAAGGATACAGAAGAACAATTTCGAGAATTACGCTACGATTTCTTACGTTTTTTTCCTATTTCTTCTCATTGTTGCGACTATTACAAACGTAAAAAGTTTCTGTAGCTTCCGCAAATTACGGCTTTCTTCATAACTCGCCTGAAGTTACGTTTATTTCAATTGTTCCCAATATATTACGCATTTTACAGTGGTTCCCGTAATAAAAAGAATATTCCTAAAAGTTCAAATTCACGCTGACATTTTGACAGATTTTCGTTTCATATTGGGTGTCTGCACGGCGTCCGCACTTCCGCTTTAATTTTTTGCCAGGAATAAACGAGAACGCCCGAACAAATCCGATTATTTATTAGCAGATGGCGCCATATTGACAGGAAGTATGAGAAAATGTTCTGATTATTACGTTTTTTCTGCTTATTTCGATAAATCGTAAGTATCGTAGTTTCGGTGACTGAGCAGTTCCAAGAAAATCGTAATAGCCGTAACTTTGTTACGAATTGTTACGAATTATTACGTTTTCTTACGCCGATTCCTCTAATTTCGCTTACGATTCTGTATCCTTCTTCCGTACTGTATATTATCTCTAACAGGTTTAGTCGGAATCTTCGAATGTTCCATTACATATTGAAATCTTACTGTAAGCATTTTATGTAGAATAATATCTTGGTTACACCTGTAATATATTATGAGAATAATACACACTACGTAGATGTTATATAAAAATAATGTATGATATGATAATAATAATGAATAAATTTTTATGCAATTGACATAGTATTTGGTGTTATAAATGTCCATAAATCAATAAATTATTTTTCAGTTGTTATTCTGGAGTTGATTTTTTAATAAACATTTATTGACAGAATAGAAATTACATTACAATACATTAAAAAAGACCTATTACAATCTATAAGCTTTTCAACTGAGCACATAGCTCCAGGTACTAGTTGAGACACTTACGCTGGTTCTTCTCATTGTGTTTATGTTCCTGAGACTAGAGGTTGGGCAAAAACCCATGTTTTTCCCATGTTTTTGTGGGTTTTTCTGTTTTTTGGGGCTTTTTTTGTATGTAATGATCAATATTTAGTGTATTTGATAATTAATTTTGAAATGCAATTTAATGTAGATTAAGATATTAATGGATTTATATTTGATAGCGAATAAGATGTTGAAAATAACTTTGCTGTATTACACATATCCATTATAAAGTAAAAGTTGAAAATTTATATCAAAAGACTTAGCTGTTTACTTGATATAAGCATTTTACATTCAATTATCTGCATGTGTAATCTGCAAGTGTTCTAATGTGGAATATACACTTGTAAATGTGTCAAGTCATTAAAATTTGATTTGTTTCTAGATGATACAGACTTGGACTTTTTACAATTTGTTTTTTTAACTGATTTTTATGTAAATAACAACTCGCGTCACTCCCTAATAACTTTACAAATCGAAACAATACAAATTAGCACTAAAGAAATACCCATCCTCTATACAATGCACAGAACACTCAGACAGAACAGTTAAAATCATACTCAGCAAACAGAAGCTACAGAAGCAACTAATGATTTTCCATAGCATGAAATATTTAGCTTGGAAGCATCGTCCTAACAGTTAACATAATGCTGTTATCTAAACATAATTAACTGGTAGGCATTGATCTGAAGTGACAACTGGTCAGCAGGTTAGTCTAGTAGTTCATTTTTACATGCAAGTTAGAACAATGTCAAAATTTTAATAAGTTGTTTGATTTCATATTGCACAAATGATATATAACCATCTAAGGAAAAGTACTTTTAAAAAAACAAAACAAAATCAAGATGCAATTACAAATAAGTTGGTACTTATATTAAAAGAGTCTATCAATATTTATGACTGTTATACATGTAATTTATGCTTTTGAATATGGCTGTCTTCACTAAACTACAATAAAACTGCACTATTTAAAGAATATTTATGTTATTTCAGAAAAAAAACTACAAAAACCCAGAAAAACCCACGTTGCGAGAACTCATCACAAAAACCCAGTGGGACTTCGCACTGGTGCTGGTGACGATGGCTGTACAGGCTGCAAAACAAGCTTTAGTGAATGCTACAATTCACCCAGATTGGCTGGCTAATCTAACTTTGCTCACACTCTCATCCAGTTACCATGGTGGGACTAGGGCTTCCCTTTTAAGAAAGATCTAGCCTCAACATAAGTAACTACACTTAGGGATGATGTACATTTTGTCACGCTCCGCAAAAGTGGAAAAGTGTTCTCTTTATTCATGACCCCCCTCCCCCCGAAAGTGGAAATATCAAATGTGTGACATAGTTCAAAAATATCTACACAGTGTTTAGCGATAATTATTCAAATATTACTTATATATGCCATAAAATAATATTTATTATATATCAGGAATGTAAATCATAATATTAATTAATGTGTGAAATCTGCTGCCTATCTTTTTAATGCAACATTTAAATAGTAAATAGTGGAATTCTGATATGAAAAGTTTAAGAGCGTGAGATAAAATAGTAGACCCACAAAAAAGTGGAATATCCAAAACTTGACCGAAACCCCCTCCCCCTAAGTGGAACACTGTTCCACTTTTGCGGAATGTGACAAAATGTACATCATCCCTTACCAAGGCACTCAAAAAGCTGGAATGAATTACATGTAATGATTTCCCTCCACCTCAGGCTTGGACCGATGACCTTGCCACCCAACCATCGGTCCAAGCCCTCACCACAGTGTTGCAGACCAGGTCCTGGTCTGGTGACCAGACCTGCCAGCTGGCCCGCTGTAGTGGACTCTGTCTCGCTGTGGTCATAGTCCTGATGTTGTATCCGATCATTCCCCATGCATTCTATAGCTCAGCAATCAAACTGGTGGCTGACACCACCCACATCAGCGTAGATAAATTTATAGTCAGCATCCAAAACTGCAAAGAGCACCACTGAGAAGTTTTTGTAGTTATAATAAACACTACCAAGACGTGAAAGGCTTCCTAATTCTGATGTGCTTGCCATCGATGGCTCCAAAGGCATGAGGGACGTTCCATTTGGCCAAGAACTTGTCAGAAATTTATCACCAGCCTTCTGGGGTGTTGTGGAAGTTAACCACTTCATCCACAAATTCTTCATGGATGGCACTACATACTACAGGGATGATCACGGCAATGGTGTGTCTGCTCACTCTGAAATCGTAGGCCAAAGTCAAAAACTTGTCACCTGTGGCTAGGTATCTGAAGGTGATGGCCACCTTGAAACCTGCCGGATGTGCTTTTCTGTACATGGTGTCTAGCTTCTGGATTCTGTGTTCAAGCCTGTGAACAAGTTCGTCAAAAAGTTCTGGTGAAATGTGTAGGAAATTGAAATAGCTTTGAGGATCGTCAATGCAGAGTTCATCCAAGAGGTTTGCATAATGTCCAAAAAGTAGCCGTCGTTCACCACTTGATGACGGACGCTATTGCCATCTTCTCTGTCTTCGTTGTCGGTGCCTTCTCCTTGCTGATCTCCCCCTCTTTGCACTTCTGGCTGCTGTTGCTGGTTATTGTCCTGGATGGCGTCTGGGATATTGTCTACTTCATTGTCAATGGCGTCGCCAGCATCACCAACTTGAACTTTATGATCACCAATCGTGTCTTCATCATCACTTGCAGGCAAGCCTTGTGCTCGTGGAACTTGAATTGCCAATTGAAATTCCAAAAGTGCTCTAATGTATATGTACATCAATTCATTGTTCAGATATGCCATATTTATCACTTTCCACATATTCCAAATCTATTGTAGTTTATAATTCATAGTTGTAACTCTTCAGTCTCTACATAATTTTTACTTTTCACATATACGTATATTATTATTGCAATCTATATTTGTTGTTACTCTACTGTTGTGGGTCAAGAAATGGTTGAATCCAAGAGTGCGCCCAGCTGTTATAGTGTCGAGAGAACGCCTGTCAAGATTCTGCGGTACGAAGCGTCACCACAATGGCACCGCACATCACGCAATCAAAGCCGCCACATAGCGCACCATGCCGCCACTTGCTCAGAATACAACGTCCCACACTGCAAGTCCATGGTGCGCAGCATGGACCATACCACAACCATAATAAAGTCATACAGTGTGTGTGTGTGTGTGTGTGTGTGTGTGTGTGTGTGTGTGTGTGTGTGTGTGTGTGTGTGTGTGTGTGTGTGTGTGTGTGTGTGTGTGTGTGTGTGTGTGTGTGTGGGGGGTGGGGGTGGGGGGTGGGTGTAGGTGCGTGGGGTGCGTGTGGGTGCGTGTGTGGGGGTGGGGGTGGACACATTAGCTCTGATGAGGAATTTCATATTCAAAAACAAATAAATTAATAAATTTCCGAAAATTCAACATTCAAAATGTTATTAAGGGAAGTATAGATATCTCATTCACAGAATCACAGTTGGACATTTGCTCGTGACATCTCAGGAATGACAGGAGGGAACAGGCAGCTACCCTGTGCCACGTAGGCTTCAAGAGCCTTTTTACCAAGAATTAATTTAAGCCTGGCTTGTGTTGAATCATTACAGCTCTATTCATATTGTGGCAGTACACTTCTGGCTAGGTCCAGACCGACCCTTGGTCTTGATTATATACGTCGCAGGAACAGATACTGTTCCTGCAACGGCCCATGAGCACGCAGTCAAGATCTTAATCATAGACATAGTACAGGCTGCATTAAGTCCCAATTGATTTCTTAAAATATTGCAGGATATATAGAGAGAAGAGGACTTCATGCCCGACTATGAGGAAAACTATGCGGTATTAACAGTGGCTCAAACGATACCAACAAATGAGACACTAACTCCTCCAGTAGCCTCAATTGGCTGGCAGCCTCCACCATCGTGAGGAAAACATTGTTGCTCACTGTGTGAAATCAAATGCAATCAGCTAAACAAGCACATTGGTAGGTGCCATGGCTTTTAGAGCCACATCTGGCCTGCTGGTCATGCTGTGTTAGGGAAGGATCACTGGCCTTCCTGCGGAGCCGACATGGGAATTATCCATCCTTCGATAGTCTGAACTTGGGCCACATGCCGAAAATTTGCTTCTGAACTAATCATGTATAAAATCGCATCTAATCTTAATTATTGTTATCTATTGAACTTGAGCCAATGATTAGCTGCAATGGCAGGTTACCTATGTACACTAGCTAAGGCTATGACCTATCAGGATCCAACAGAACCTTTACATCTTTGCAGAGATCCAACCAGTGGTGAGGAGTGGTGTGTCTCTACGGCATAGGAGGAGATGCTCTGGTCTTTGGTGCAGACCTATTTGGGTCTGGCATCTGCAACTTAAGTACCATGGTCACTATGTCCACCAACTGCATCGGGCCTTCTTGCCTGCTACATTTGACAGTTTTGCGACGGATTCTTGCTATGGTCGCTGGATGCACTAAGGAGCCTTGAGTCCACTCTCTGTATGACTGATAAAGGTGCACCAATCCCTCTCTCCAGCCTTCCACCATTTGACAGTGAGAGGGCCATCATCGACTCTCACTGTCCCCTAGTACACTTGATGGCACTACTGCAGATCAATTCCGTGAGCGGAGTCAAGATATACTTATAGATAGACATTCCATATAATCTCTTCTTCTTCCGGTAATTCTTGCGCCTTCACTCATGAAGATTGTGCTTCACAGTTGGTTGGGATGGTGGTCAACATTGCGCATGCATCCTGTTGGCAAAAGTGGAAACACTCTCCATCTCTACATACGCACGGGTGTACTTCTCCTTTGGCCGTCACTCACTGAAATCATTCACCATAAGTATGAATAAACTCTAAAATCGCAGTTCTCACCCAAAGTGTGTGGTGATTGGGGAGTTTGGCTTGGACTTCTGAATGCAAATCGAAGTAGCCAAAGCAACTGGCAAGATCCTCGTGCCCCATTTGAGCATCTGAGGGGGAGAGATAAAAGTTCTTACGAAAAAAATCCAAGGAGTGGCCCAAAACGAGGTGCGTGTGTTGACACACGACCACCCCATACACTTACACTGTTTCTCTGGACGGCGTCAAGACTACCTGTTTTGAAAGAAATTGAAAACGAATATCGTATTTGGCATCACCTGGAAAGGCGTTGTGAACTTGGAAATTACAAGAACAATGGACCCGAGGGACCTGGTGGTCGAACGTGATGCTCCATTCCTGTGTTCCCCACAAGTTCATACACGACAGAACTTATTGTACTTCTTAGACCATCATTTGGGGGCCCTTGCCACAGCATGCAACCTGCCCGCCAGTGTGCTTGCTAACCTATATAAGCTATAAATTATGAACAAATCAGATCAGAACATTAATTAAATGTGTATATGTTGATGATTATGTTTAGAGTTACATTAGTCATATCCAGATTGTAGTTAATCACAATAGATGTAAATACATCATTAGTGTCGCGAGGGGGTGCTAGGTTCTCGCCGATACTCATCTCGTGAATTTAATGCTGTATATCCAGGAGCACGATTGCCAGTGCTCATATTTGTATTTCATTGTGTTCAAAAGGGGGGAAGAGTGTGGCAAGATTGATTGCAATAAAAGGTTAATTGGATTATTGTCTATTTGTATCTGAAATAAAGAAAAAAAACAATTATAAACATTGAATGTACATACTTCAATAAAATGGGAATTTATAGATAAAATGTAACAGTTTATTAGAGTGGCTAGGTTATTGCATTTTAACTTGAAGGATGGATAATACAAAAAGCTAAAATATCTGAAATCACACATAACTTTATTCCAGACTATGAGAATTAATATACATGTAGTAGGGAGACCATTTAACGTGGCCCATTGGGGGGGGGGGGGGGGTGGCTTGAAAAATAGTTCAAATTAACAATTCAACCCAATGTGGCACCATTATATGTGGGTGGTGGGCAAGTGTCAAATGAAAATGTTATTGGATACGAAAAGCAGTTTTCCCAGACAGAGAGTACTATATCCCCTTGTGTGTGTTGGGGGACGTTTCTAGCGTATTCTGTTATTACTTAATTTCTTTCAAGAATGACTTTGATGTGAATATTTGGCCACCTTGCCAGTACATGCCCATACTGTGTGGGTGAGCTGTAGGGCATTAATCTTGTAAAATACCACAAATGTCACTCCAACACACACCCAGATGTTATTTTTCGCCATAGAACAAACAATGTTTTCTAAGATTTTCAAATATAACATGAATCTATCATTAATATGATGTGTTTCCCTCATCACAAAGACATTATTTTAGATCCGTTACCCGCGTCTGTGATGACATTTACCTACATTAGTCGGGGTCAAAATAAATGCTCAAACAGACAAATTAAGCATTAAATCCTCTTGTATTTTGTGTCTTGGCATACATTATCAAAATAAAGTAATATGTGCAACTAAGATTTGAATCAATAGTTCGTGTTTCGGTGAAATAATTACTGGTATAATATTGTTTAGGCACGAACCATTCGATGTTTGCGGGGTGGCCAGGCATTTTAGTTTCAAATCTAAATATTTATTTTCATTTTTTTCAGAGAATATATAATTTTTCTTTGACTTTTAAGGCACATTTATTTTTTTTTTCAGATTCAAGGAGGCATGATTATTTTTTTAGATATAAAATAAACATTGTAGTCAAACGTTATTGCTATCTACATCAAATATTGGTTACAACGTACTGTAAAACAAGAAACGCTTGAGCATGAGTTAATTGTGCAAATTTCGTGGCTACCATTTTTGTTTCATTTTTTTCATATTATCTTTCTTTTCTCTAACATCTTTGCAGCTGTTTATTTTTTAATACATGTGGGTAGTGGCTCTCACTCAGTGCTATATCATATTTTATTGGGGGAAAGTTTTTCACTACCAAAGTGGCCAGTTTGTGAGTGCATGCCAAAAATTCTTTCTCTTCCTTTTCCCCATCTTTTTGTTGATGGTTTAAGTTAACTTTTATTTCTATCATAACAATAAAGTCTATTGTACAATTATAACAATAATATAATGCATTTCATATGAAATGATAATGAATATTAAAAAAAACACTGGTGTTGAATAAGTAGAGCTCACACAATTGGATTTTCTTATTGATGATTTCGCGAGCGCAGCGAGCGATAAATTTTGAGGTATATTGATCCTTTATGAGAAAATTCTAGTTACCTATATTCAGGCACAAAATTATTTAGCATTAGGGCATAGATATTTATTTGACTGTTTTCCAAATGTTGATGTGTTTTTTAAAACATTTTTTAGGGATAGATTATTTATTTCTAAAATTGTGTGTGTGTGTGGGGGGGGGGGGGCGATTATTTATTTCAATATTTTGCCTGGCCACCCGCCAGACATCAAATGGTCCAGGCCTTACATTTTGGTTTAGTGTGCACATTTAGGGAAAGGGAGTTGTATTCTGGATGGGTGTTTTAATATATGAAGGAAACTAAATATGAATAACTAAATATTAAATATCATGGCCTTTAGAAAGGCTAGATTGACCAAGCATAACATTGTGTTTTTTACATTACTGTATACATGTACAAGGAAGTAGTCTCCATCATTCAGACTATTCACTGAATATGCCGTTTGGTGCATATCAGTGTTGTGACGGGCTAGCCGATCCAAACTCAAACTGAAACTAGGAAGTAAGATAAACTAGTTTAAGGAGTTTTATCATCAACAGGATATGTATTGACTATCTATTATCATCACAAATGTTTCCCCACAGTGAATAGGAAGTCGATTTGACAGGATATTTCTCGATTGAAAATGCAGACTTTGATATGAGTATATCATTCAAACTTTGATTTAGTGTTATGTTATATAGTGTTTGCTGCAATCACTTCAAAATGGCAAACCTTGTGCATATGTTAATATTATTAGTATGTGTACTTCATGTGGATTCTAGAGATACTCGTAGGTCCAATGGAAAGCAAATGATGACGCACAAGAGAAGCATCTCAGATTATGCTGGTGTCAGGGAATACAACAACTGTTACAGCAATTTCATGAGGCTATATGTTGATAACAGTGAAACATACCATAGTGTATGTAGAGCCAGACAGAAACTGAACGTGTGTAAGGACATTGTGGAAAAGGCGTATCCAAGTGTAGGGAAACACATAAAAAAGGGATATGAACATGAATGTGAAACGACAGCAGATTTCTGGTGCACGTTTAACATGACCCACCATGGACCCGCTAAGCCATTCCTCAACATAGACATCATGTATCAAAAACATCAACAGTGTCCATATGTACATGACTTAATGTTAACACCTGGTAATTATTTACCAGACATCAATCTTGTCCGGCACAGAGCTGAGTTTGCATCTGCTATCCTGACCTACACTGGTGCTGATGGGCTGAGTAAGTGGCAGCTAAACCATAAGTACAGTGACCCTCACGAACCCGTGCACAAGGCACTCAGTGCCGTGTGGTGTGATGTGTATAAGAATGAGGCATACATCACAGGCAAACTTATGACCAGGTACTGTGTGATTGTGAAGGACATACATAGCGAGCTTAAAGAGGTTGTGGATACATATGAGAGACACAGTATCATGGGTCTGTACAACTGGACCGCGAGCCTCTGCACCAAGTATGAAGAGCCCTTAGAGCAGGTAATGAGACTCGCACAGCTAGCCAAGTGGCTCAGTAGCAAGAAGAAACCTGATCTGTCACCTTGCCATGAACACAACATCTACATAGAGGGAGCCACTTGCCTTATCATGTTCCACACAAGACTTCCTCCTTACTCACGCATGCATAACTTCATGGCACCATTTGTGATGAACATACCAGAACTCAACTCCTGCTGGGACCGAGTCACTTCTGCATGTCGTCCAAGTAGTGCGAGCAGAAACATCAGTCTGCTCGTTGAGATTTACAACATGGCAAGTGAGATCAGCAAGGGGGATTTAGGCCAGGTCTGGGATGTCATATGGTCATGGTCAGAGCTGTACAAGAGAACAGAACGCGCTCAGTGGAAATTGCAGAGATTCTACCAGTTGCTATCTCCTGAAGCATCCAGCCCCTCATCCTTCCCAGTGGCGTTTGGCAGCAGCCTTGCGAGAGCGCTGCCTTCAGTCCCTCCCAAAATCGCATATCAATTTACCAAACTCTCCTCTGCCTTGGACAAAATATCAGTGGTGGGCAATGATGACTATACCGGACTTAACATATTTGAGGGATTTCACTCCATGAATAAAGATGTACTAGATGTACTGTTGATTTCCCTCCGTCCTCTGTATGAGCTGTTTGCAGAAGTGAGTGAGTTTGTGCAGTATACTGCTCACTGCCCGGAGTGGTGGCCACAACCATGTGAATAGGACTACGCAGTAATGACTCATTAATGTACACCACCATAGTGAGCCTTTGAGGACCATTGTATTGAACAACCATGATTACTTATGTACAGTTCACAACTTCACAATATATACAAATGATATGAATCCTAAATTCAGTATGGTATTATAGTCTTGGGAACAGCTAATGCTATTATCTTAATAAAAGTAATTGTACTGCAGACGAAAATAATAAGAATGATTTGTGGAATGAGAATGGGAGAACATACATCGCCATTATTTAAGAAACAAAAGATTATAGAATCAAAGATATTTACATATTCAAGAATTGCTCCCTTGTATTCAAATTAATAACAGGTTATTTGCTAAATTCATCTTGGGCACATCTTTATAAAGGTCGGCCCACTGATGTTCATTCTCATGATATAAGAAACAAAAATGACTTCAGAGTTACATCATATACATGTAAAATTAAAACTAATTATTTCAAGAGCGCTTTTCAATATGCTAGCTGCTAGTGCATGGAAATATTTACCTGCTGATGTTAAAATGGCCAAAATTTATTTCACTGATAAAAATCTATTCAAGAAGGAGTGCACAGGGAAATATAGTTAATCTATGTGTCATTTTTTCCTTCTTTAGATTGAATACATACACTAGTCATAGGCCTACTGTGACTTGTCGTTCTTACCCATTTCTAATTGCTTTGTGCAACAAATTCTATTGTAACCTTTTAGTGTATAAAATGCTTAAATATAGTTTTAAGACTATGATTATAATTAAATCGCACACATGGGGTGGAACTTGATAAGTAACTAACTTCTTTCCTCCCCAGCCATCCTAGTTACTGCTTATGTGATTTTAAATGTTATTGTGTTTTTTAGACTATTGTAAATTGCCTGAATTCTATATAGTAAATTTTCTTTGTACATATGGCAAATAAATAAATACTTAAAAGCAATACGCTGTGAGGTTAATATTGAAGAAATATACCATGTTTAGTAGTGGTATTTTATAATCCACCTGTTTGAGGCTCTCAACCAATCGGAATACACCATTTATAGCTGTGTTACATTAGAGTGGTATATTGATTGATAGTGTGCTGAGTCAGCAATATTGGAACAAAAATGCTTATGGACTTTAGGATAAGGCTCCTAAAAAGTGTGTTAATTAATGTATGTTCGAAAGTGTTACTGTTATGTGCTTTATCTTAAAATATATACCTAATAAACCAAAGTATTCTATATATTATCTGTGGAGACATGCACGCACGCACGCACCCCACGCACGCACGCACGGACACCCCCCCCCCACTTTTTTTTTTTTTTTTGGGGGGGGGGTCACTCTCCCTCCACGCAAATTCAGAGAAGCTTTTGTTAAATGTCAGTCTTGTTGCACATGATGTTAGCACGGCCAATGCAATATGTCACAATTTAAACATTCTTATATCTGTAGTTTCTTATTTATTAGTTTTGTAGGCGCACTCAATACATTGTTAGTGGCGCAGCTATGGGTTCCTGAACCAGTTGCAGTCCCTTCAGTGTTTCCTGTTTCCATCAAGAGGAGGACAGTACCCTCTGTTGGTGCCGACTCGGCAGATTCATCACTATACTGATATTCTTCATTGGGGCCGCAACTGGGATGCAAGCATCTCAGATTTCTTTAACTCAGGTTCCGATTCCTCCTCACGTGTATAAAATACAATGGTCCAGTGAAGGAGTAGCTAGGCTTTCACTTAGGCGATCCACGATGACCTGCTGCCTTTTTGCCATAATGTTTGAATACGCACCCCTTGCCAGCAGTTGGAGTCCATTAATGAGATCAGCCACGGTTTCCCCCTTTCTATAGGCTACGAGTAATCAGATCCTGCCTGACAGAGGCACCATCTCGGGTCAAATTGAACCGGGTGTTCATTGTAGCCACTAGACAATACTAGCTATCCAGCTCATCCTCAAGATTAACCAACAGACTGTGGGCATTGCCCTGCAATATGTCTGCTAGCCACACAGCCCACTAAGATGAAGGCACACGATGCTGCCTCAACATCCTTGTAAGCCAGTGTAGGTAGTCAATCCAGGATTGGTCTGGACGGGTTTGAGAGAATTTAGTAAAAGACTTATTCGGATTCCGAAAGTTCATGCTCCCGACATGTGGCCCACACTAGTTGGTAACCAGCTTAGGTTATCGTCTGAGCTGATCTCTTTCGGAGGTAGAGTTCAAACCTGCCATTGATGAGCTTCTAACCAAAGTACAGGACCAAAGCCGAGCACCTGTCAGCCATACTCAAAGATCGGCAAATGCTGCTTGCTGAAGAAGTCGCCTACTGGGTGAACCACGTTATGACGTTTGGCTGTGAACACCTCAGATCCTATGCTGTGGATATGCCATGGTATAATCTGTACATGGTTGATATTATAGCTGTGTTTGTTCGCGTTTTTGTCATCTCTGTTCTCATTTTCTATAGTTGTATGTGCATGCAAAGTCTTATACCATTTACGCCAATCAAAATTAAAAGTGAATGCTGATGATAATTGTGTGACATGTCAGTAAATAAACCTTAACTTGTAGCTCTTTAAAATTTTAATGCCCATCCCCTGCCACTGTTGAGCTGATTCATTTGACTCCCTGATGCTTATTCTAATTGTCCATGATGCTTTCTAGTACTGTGCAACTGTTCTACTGATCAGTTCGCTCAACAACCACTACTGGACCCGACCTGAGATCGAAACCACGAACTTCTCGTCACGAGCCCACCTCCCTATGCACTCGGCCAGGTAGCGAATAATCCACGTGAGCAGCATTGAGCAGAGCTGCCAACAGCCTCACTACTCGCCACCGCCGCGGGGTCCACGCTCCACGAGTCCGCCTCCTTCTCCATTGACAGACGACATTCTTGTGCAGTTGCGCACTTACATACTTGGCTCTGGCAGTGTATATTCTTCGCTATCTTATAAAACATGCAATACCCCAGTGAACTGAGTGCCATTTATCAGTGTCAACACCACATAGTGACGTGACTACCTAACTTTGGTAGGTGTACATGTTTATATGCAAGACGTGCGAACCATTATCACATCAGGAGGGAAAATAATTTGATTCCGTTACTGATGGTAACAATCAGTGGTCAGTGATAAGCACAAGTGACCCCTGTAATGACCCCCACGTGGTCACTCCTGGCCGCCGCGTTGACCGCCGTCCACACGTGTCTGGCGCTGGACGCGTACGGAGACACGTTTGTCACCAGAGAGGCACCCCTGGAGGTCAGTTACAATGATATTCTTTTTTTTTTTACTAAAATATATCAAATATTCCATATATTTGTGCTACAGCACTAGGTCTCATTATTATAGTGTATAGTTTTATTTTTCAGCTGTAATCTTGATGAAATGAAATTTTGTTTTACAGCTTAATTTTGATTTTATTCATTAACGTTTTCGAGCTCCAGAAGGCTCCTTTTCAAATTTAAACACCAGAAGAAATGAATTGCAATATACAGTGTAAGATAATCCACGAGTATGATTTTAAACTTATCATACATTGACGCATATTTTCTTCGGTTATCATGCTCTCTAACTGCCGTATAACCCACACATGGTATCACCCCCGTTCGAACTGACCTTCGGATGTTCTCTTCAACTATATGCTTAATATTTTCAAACGATATACTAAAATAATAAAGAAATACCCAAAATGATTGTTTTAACGATATTAACATATTTCTTTATTATTTTAGTATATCGTTTGAACAAAAATTAAGCATATATTTGAAGATAAATAAAAACAAATAATATGATAGGCATACAATATGCAGTGAACCTTACTTACCAAATATTAAAGAATTATTTTCGTACCCCACCTAATTTTACTATTAAATGTAACATCAGTATTTAATGTACCTTAACCATTACGGCCAAGGTAGATGTTTACATATATTTGTTGACACACTCTTCACTCTAAATGAATCCTTCATTAGTAAATTTAAATCTATCTAGCTCGGCTGATTCACATTACCATATAAACATGCTAATACTTGTTTACTAGGGATCTCATTGCTGATACGGCATACAAATGAACATGATTGGCAAACATAAATCAGTGTATGGTGTACATAATTATGAGCACCAACGTCACCCGAACAGAACATACCTGTTAGACCATAAGTTACGACCAACGTAAATTGTGACAGTAATATTTTACGGGCTCCAAAAGTCGTCTCTTGTCGCCTTAAAATGTCACCACCGCGAATTATATTCACGCTTAGAAATCTCACATGTCTTATACTCTGGCATAGGGCAATGGGACGGTCACCAATAGAAAGAGCTTGGAGAGTAGATGCTTTTTCAAGTATCATACTTCTAGCTATGTTGACAATTGACCGCGAAAGAAGGGGTTCAGGTTCGCATCTATGTGGCGGCTGTCTACTCGTAAGGTCTGCGTGTGAGACCACCCGAAGTCTAACTTAGACGAGGAGGGTAATAGAGAGACTATTGTGGTGTCATTTGAAAGCTCTCTTCTTGCACCATAGGCGTATGACGAGGAAAGGGGGAGTGGTGGGTTGAGCGCAGATGCCAGACACACAATACATCGTCTTATCGATTACAGTTTACGATTTTACATTAATTCTTTCTTTCTTTCTTTCTTTCTTCTTCTTCTTCTTCTTCTTCTTCTTCTTCTTCTTCTTCTTCTTTCTTTTTTTAAACTTCCTATTAGTTTTTTTAAGTATATAACTATTTTACATGGCCTGATGACAATTTACGTTAATGAAAATTATGACCGGTCTCAGTTTTCTGCTGGTTATATCTTTCGGTCTAACACATACCTTACACACAGTTTCATTCATTCTCCGAACAATTAAAATTTGGGACGTTGGTAAGAGAATTACATAATACACACTTGAACATCTCGCATGAATTGAGTCATTTGGTAGTCGTTAAAACGTCACATTTCACATGCATTGCAAATAGATATTTGAATTACTTGGATTGCTAATCACGATAAATGTAATGCAGTGTGTAAAACCACTGGTTAGTTACATGTTTGAAACTCTAATGCTTCATAGATAAACCAATGATATAGTTATAGGGCAATGTGCAGACCTAAAAAAGGATGAGTTAGCTACACACTCATGTGTGTCCCATTCACCATAGTTTGCCCCAGAAGGTCGACTCCCGCCTCGGTCGCTCGTCTCGCGCATTGACGACTATTGGCCTATCATGTGTTTGCAAGTAGTACAGTAGAACTTCTCAAAGACAGTAGAACCTCCAATGGAGATCACCTCTCAGCTAACAGGCAAACTATGTAATAAGATCAGATTTCTTGGCCCCAAACACAGACATCGTCAAACCGTCAAAAAAAAAAAAAAAAAAAAAAAAAAAAAAAACCTCCATTGAGACCACTTGAGGCCAGCGCTTGATTGGTCCTAATACAGATTCTGCTGCTATCCACTGCGGTACGCTGTGACCACTGCAGTAGAGCCTCCGAGTAGTGCCACCTCCTAAAAAGACCGAATTTACAATAAGACCATTATTTACCCTCCCAACTCTTCATGCATAGACCAACGCGAACCACTGGAGACCAGTCCCAGTGGTGGCCCTGATAGAGAAGTTGCACTGTACTAATGTTGTCAATGCTGTTCTCGCGCCTCAAGTGCGCTATGCGCGATCACCAAGTGGTTTACGTGCAAGCCACGTGCGTTTGGAACTCTCCCGTGGCTGCAGGTGTCCGGCGCCGTGGTGTCCCGCGCGCCCGCCCGCTCTATCCTCGAGTGCGTGCTGTCGTGTGCGGAGGCCTTCAGCCACAGCTGTGACGTGGTCGTCTTTGCTCCCGCTGGCGGCGGCGGCGGGGTGTGCAGCACGCTCAGCGGCGCCGACAACATCGCCTCGGCGGCGGCAGGGGAGCATGCCGTCACCGTGATCACACTCACCCACACAGGTAGGCCTATCTGTGCACTGGCAGATCCCGGAGGTGCTACCACACAACACAAAAGTGGGCGGTCAATCGAGTTTACCATCATAGTGTCTGCAAGTTCGTGCCTCTCTGCTAAGGTCTGCGGATTTTACCAGATTTGAACACCATGAGCGGACGTGGCCACTCCGATGGTACCGGACCGCTGTTCGTCACAACGTGGCACGGGTCCTTTATAGTAGCCCGCCAGATTCTACAGAACTATGGGCGTTATATGCTAAATCCATATGATCGGGCCTTGTTGAGATTCATACTGCCATGCTGAAGCGAGAGACATATAATTTGACACTCCACAAATTTTGTCAGCTTTTGAATGGACACAATGTTACTGAACAAACATTTGAGATAATTAATGTAAAAGTTGATAACATAATGCACTGCTACAGTTTATCAACTATCAACTATATAAGAGTCTTGTCATGTAGTCAGTGTGAAAAGGCACCTAAGAAGTGTGCGAAATATCATTCTGCTTAAAAAATTTGATTTGTAATTTGATATTTGATATTTGAAAAAACAAACAAAACAGAAAATGAAATAAAAGATGAGTTTACCAACTGTATCATTTGAGAACTGGAGAGAGAGGTTTGAAAACATGTGAGAAAACATTCCCTGGTCTTAATGGGCGTCTTGTTTATCATTACCCTTTCTTGCCAATCCCTAAAATAAATGGAGTTTTACCTATCTTACAATAAATAGCTGATTTCCATAATCTACACAAAAAACTTTTATAACAGAATCTCTAAAATATAATGGTAAATTTTCTGTAGAAAAATAATTGCCCCCTTAGTGTGTGAAAAAATCGATAGCTCCCAAACATTTTGACAAAGGCTTATGCCCCCCCCCAAAAAAAAAAAAAAAAAAAAATAAAAAATAAAAAAAAAATAAATAAAAAAAAATAAATAAATATCTTCCTACCCCACCCTGTACTGAATGGTCCCTATACCCCATCAGAGCCCATCAGATTCCATCGGACCTGAAACTAAATATAACAAACTGACAACTCACAAACATTAGACATTCAGCCCGGACACAGAATAAGTGAATTTTAAGAATAATTATCTAGTTATGATATTCTAACCATCTGCATGATGTTTACGTTGCAGTGGACTTGAGCTTGTCTGGCCCTGACCTCGTGCCCTTCATTGTGCCTGGAGCCCGCGTGGTGAGGAATCCCGCCGACTGGATCTTTGGCAACGAGGTAACTCATTATCTGTGGATCAAGCATTACACTAATCGCACATAGTAATACAAATAGTTTAGTATAGACAACTAATCGTTATATAATATATGTCACCATCAAGAAGTAATAGCAGAGGAGACTTCAACATTAAAACAGAAGACGAGCCTCTCACTCAAGGCCTCAACACACTGAAGAAAAAGGTAATGTAATAAATTTTGAAAAGAAATCTTGAAGGATTGGGTCAACAATTACTTTCGAATGTGATTGAAATACGTCTGGACTGTTCACTATTATCATCTTATTATTGAAATGCTGGATTAGACGGATGATGTAGGTATAATATTATGACTTAATTCTGTTTCCATTTCATTTGTATAGGCATATCAGTGATCTATCATTTTCTTTGGGAAAACTGAGTTGTTAATGTAAGACACCGTGAATACAATATACTGTAAAACTAGAGAATTTTGTATGTGAATTTTGAAATTTTCATCTATTCAATTGTAAATATGTTGATTTTCTACCTCTTCTTTTGTATTATTGTTATCAAAATTTTCAAAAAGTTCTAAGTTTTCATTTTATTATTATTTATCATCTAATTTAATAAGTTATTATCTATAACATTGTTTCGAAGGAGGCGTTAATTAACGCAAAATTATTTGATCACCTTAAGTTAGACACAGATGAGGAAGCCACAGAAACTTACTCAAGTATAACTTCAAATAAAAATGCCGCTTCCACATGTATATTTACAGGGATTAGTGTGTGATCCCACTCTTAACGTAATAAACATTATTTCCTTTTGGTAATCATACAGATATTCATAAATCATGTAGATAGTCATATCCACGATGGTCTCAGCTTTATAATGATATGTTAACTGTCAAAATCGGACTGATAATTACGAAGTTACAAGCAAACAGCCACATCGTAGGTAATAAACATAATATTAATCAACTTGGCGCCAGTGGCATTTTCTTTGATAAGCGCCCGCCTTGAACAGACGTTAATACGAGGGAGCCGTTTATATGAGGGAGGCGTTTATTGATTTAGAATTGTGTCTAACCCGTCGTCTATTTGAGGGGAGGCTACAATTTGGACAGAGGCTGCAAAACGCGGAAATACGGTACTTACATACAGTTACATAACGTTACATAAAGTAGGTGCAGGAGACAAGACATTCATCAGATAACGACGAGTCAATCCCCCCCAAAAATACATAAAGTCATAAATTTGTTTGTTATTCTGTCTGTTACCTTTCAGTGCTATCACAATTACATCACATAGTATTTACGTATTAAAAAGTAACAATGCAATTAATATGGAAATTAACAATAATATAGTATCACACAGTAGTTGTTATCCAAGATGACGCTTAGGGAATGGTCACAAAATACAGAGGAGGGGGCGTAAAAAAATCATGGTGCTCTAGAGGGGGCGCAAGAAAAATAACATGTAGGCAAGCGAGGCACAATTTTTTTAATACTAACATTCTAACCATTTACCGGCTTTTGTCGCGAATTTGGGAGAAAGAATAATAAATAATTATTCTTTCTCCCAAATTAATTAGCGCTAAATGATTTCATCACCTTAAGTTAGACACACCTGAGGAAGCCACAATAACTTACTCAAGTAACTTCAAATAAACGCCAAGTGTATAATTACAGGGATTATAGTGTGTGATCCCACTCTTAACGTAATAAACATTATTTCCTTTAGGTAATTAAATACATATTCATATAATGGCGTATATAATCATCTTCACGATGATTTCAGCTTTAAGTTAACTGTCAGAATCGGACTGATAATAACGAAGTTGTAAGCAAACAACCACATCGTAAGTAATAAACACATTTTTGCATTGTGACTTATGTGCGAGCACTCCTAGCTATGTAATTATGACATAAAGACAGATGAATGTTGTTAACTGTTAGCATTCAATATGCTAACGACTTTATTGAGTAATTAGTTGGGGTACAAAAAACGACAACTAAGTACGAACTTGAAAACCCGGAAAAGATTAATATAATAAATGATGTAGTACAATAAAAGTACACAAACACTCACAACTTAGAAGGGTGGTGGTGGGGAAGACAGAGGCAAAATTATACATGTGTTGCCTCCGAAATACACGTACAGAATACACAATACCAGTATTGACCGGTTTTGACCAATGAGACTAACATATTTCGAAACATGGTTACGTCAGAATAAACATTAGAAGTGAGGTCAAAGGTGACCAACAGTAAAACCAATACCCATAAGTAAATTGCAAAAAGAATTTTTGATCTTGATAAAAAATTATATTTTTGCGTTGTGACTTCTCATAGCTGAATCATGCCCCTGGGGTCCACCAAAATTTGTAAGTATAAACCATGGCTGGGTTATTTTTCATTCGATTTTCTCCAAATTTACACACCATGTGTATGCCTATGTGAAAAAATGGTAAAATATGCAAATACCTTGGCTAGATGCGTCACTGTGACAAGTGAACCTCTCTTATATTTGGTAATCCACAGCTCATAAGTAATACTCTGAAGATCTGATAAGCTTGATATTTGAATATATACCCCTGGGTGTATAAATGAGAACTTTTTCCATCGTCAAAGGTCCAAAAAGTAGCATTTTTCAGATAAAAGCTCATGGGCTTTCATGCACATGGATATGGTATACAGAATATGCTAATTGCATGCAAAGAACGCTTCATGTAATTATGAATAAATTTTGGGTGCTAAAAAATGTTGGTAACATTGAATGTTTAAGCAATAAATGTAAAATTTCAGTTTTCGACTCAATTGTATATTGATAATCAAATTGAGATACCTGTTTGCAGTACAAAGAAGATGTCACTGACATTCAAAAAAAATTGAAGGAACTTCTTCATTCCTGGTATAATATGTACAATGTATACCATTTCAGTGTGAAAATTTGCCTTTGCTTTGAGCAAGTAGATAATAAAGTATTTGGCATATTCAGAATATCTGTGTTAATGTTTGAAATACAGAATACAGAAGAAATACATTAGCATCACTGCCATCAATGAACATACTGTAAGTAAAAATAAATGCGATAAACGCGTAAAAATCGACATTTGTGCAAACAATTTTTTTCTTTACAAATGAAACAAACATTTTTTTTCGCTTTCTAAATGAGAACAAACAATTTTTTTCCCTTGTGTGCGGTGAACAAACATTTTTTGTCCATATTTTACTCGCCCCCCCAACTAATTAATGGTCCACCCCTTAGCGAATGACCTGTATTGAAGTGCCATGTTTCCAGTTTGTATGACCTTCCGCAATTTAGTCCCACGCTTATGAGTTAACGCTTGATGAGTTCATGGCAATGTGGTCAATTTCATTAAATCAGTTTGAATGGAAAATTAGTTTGAGAATTAAGGGTACTATGAACTCTTTAAGGCAAAAATATTCTATTTTCAGCTTTTTAATATTTATTATACTGTAAACTATGAAGAACAACATGTTTTGAAATGAACCTTTTATCTTCTGTATCTTCAATAGTTTTCCCATTACAACCCATTTCGTGAAGACCAACCCGGAGTGAAAAACAATGATTCATTCTTTGCAGGCTTATAAGGTTATAACAGCTAAAAATTAAATTTTTACATTTTCATTGTTTTGTATGCTATAAATGATAAAGAAAAACATCTTTCAAAATGAACATTTTATCATCAATAGTTTTTCTTAAATGATACATTTTATAGACAACAACTACTATCAATGTATATTGATTGGCCATGTTTAAAGCCCATTTTCTCAAAACTAAGTTTGCATAGTGGACTAATTTTTCTTTTTATATTTCTCTCTAACCGTGAAATCAAATTTTCACAAACGTGTATATATTCGAAGATATATGCATTCTGAAGAAAACCTTACTAGGGATTTTGATTTTTTTATTTCGTTGATGAATTATGAACGTTTTTGTATTGATTTGCAAGAAAATTCGGAAAATAAGTGGTTTTAAAACTTAAAATTCATGTAAAATGATAAAGTGGAAAAATATAAAAAATTTGAGTCAAGGTTTTCTAGATAAATATACAAATTTTGTAACTGAATAGTGATTTTGGTCATTTTGATGTTTTACTATCAGTTTATATGCTTCACAGGCAAAGTTGTAAATTTTTCACGTATTGCTTTATATAAAAAAAATCATCAATCTATACAATTCAAAACATGTTGTGTCATTAGATTAGATAATTATCTACAAAATAAGGTTTGTAAGAATTGAAGCAATAATGAGTGAGAAAATCAAAGTTTAATAAAGTCATAAGAAAAGTTAAACTGATTATTTATTATTGTATTAGCCCTTAATTCTTAGAGCTAATGATTTGAATGCAAATTCATAGCTATGGTCAACTCAGTTAACTTCATTTCCTCGTGTTCCTCATAGCATGTGGACTATTTCTGACAGTAAACTATAATCATAACTTGTTTTAATGCATTGAGGCATTTCATGTTTATTAAAAAATTAAAGCTATTTTAGTTTACTTTCACCCGTTTATAAATCAGTTGAAACCCACAAAATTTTTGGTTTAATAGTGCAGAACCACAAAGTGTGAGATTGCTGCTTCCAACAGGTGCACCGTGCGTGACGAATAGGTGTCCAATCCTAGAATTCCACTGCAGTTATTGTGTGGGTAACACAAACATAATAAATATACTTAAATCCACATTAATTTTATTGTTGCAATACAATATTATTGCACAGACACATGTTTTTAATTAATTTGGAATCCAGAGAAACTTGTGGTTTTCCATGTGGTGCCATCCAGGGTACACGCTCTGTCAGTCTTGAGGGAAACCCGGTCTCCAGTGTTCAACTCAAGAACAGCCATGTTGCTACCTAAATTGGGTACGATGAGGTTAGTGACTTATTCAAACACGATCATTCAGTTTTTGGAAGGTTTTTGACGCACTTTATTAGGAATGTTGCTATACGAATGTTAATGATCTTTGCACGTAGAGTTAGTATTTACCTAAAAGAAATGAAATCTAAAATGTAATGAGCATACCTGACGTGTTTGCCTAGGATCGAAAAACAGATTTACACACTTACCATGTCGAATCCCGTTTTGATTGTCAGCACCGAAGGCTTCAACATAAGCGTTAGACTGAGGGTCGTCGTTCTTTTGAAGAAAAAGATGACAGCCTTGTTGACTGGAGACGCTGTTCGCAGCCACACTGTATCCGAACGCGTATGTGCCTGTACTGGGCGCCACAAATTCATGGCTGAAAATAGTGGTGATTAAAGCGAGAGGCACATTCCACCTTGCGGCGGTGGTCGCCGCAAGGCGTGATGAGGTCTGCGGCGTCTACGGCGTTTTCCGCAAGCAGTGACAAAAGTACAGTTGTGGGCACATACGCACGGGCCCCGTGCGTTATGAGTGCGTCGGCACAGGGAGTGGTTTTTACTGAGGTGGCCGTGCCCTCAACTTGCATAGAACATGCGATGTACTCACGTATAACTTACGCCCTACGCACCGTGCGATTACAAAAGTACGGGATCAGCACGTTCATGGTACAGGGAACGCACGACCCCAGTACTGTGTCTGTGCCGACAACGTGCGGGTAAATCATCTGTGTTTGATGTAAGGGCTCCGCACTGCCTCCGTATGGTCAGACCATGACGTAGGGTGGTCGTAGAAGAAGTTTGGCAAGCCAAACTTCTTCTGCGGCCACCGTACGGCCTTGAAAAAACGTACGTTTGCCGCACTGCATACGCACGGATCCTCACGTTTTCCATGCATTTTTGGTCGTAGACTGGCTGTAGACCCACCTTGCGGTGGAATGTGCCCCTCGCTTAAGTAACATGAAATAGTATATAGAACCATAACATAATGAATAAGCAGCTCACGTGTGGTGGTATCCTGTATTTAGTGTTTAAACTTACATATTCATATTTACAAGGAAGCTAAAAGGGACACAGATAGAAACGTAGATTGGTACTTGATAGTTGACAGACAATAAGAATACGGGCGAACAATGTATGACAATGATGAAGCTGTCAATGTTTGTTTGACATTTAAAACAAAATATAAAGATGCCTGCTCGTGCTGTAGCCTCCTCCGACGTTAGTGATAACAGTGTTGTATTGCGCTTTGTCTCCGGCGTTCATAACCTGGCCGTTATTTCTGCGGGCCACGGAGAATGCAGCACGGTCATTTTTAGCTGTATAGTAATGGTAAATGTAGCTGTAATCGTTAGGCCTATCAATAATCGGCGTCGTCATCGACGACGGCGATGGCGACGACGTAGTTGATGATGACGTTGACTATGACATATATAAAAGGGAAACATGACATATGCAGCATTCCTGTCATGAAATCATCACGATTATGTAAAATGTCTTGATTTAGCAATGAAATATAAGAAAAAATACTACCAGTTGGTTGTCCACTTTTTAATTCTTTGATCTCTTGCCTGAGTTCGTTGTTCTCTTGCCTGAGTTCTCCAATCTCCAAGTCCTTCTCTTTCCTGAGGAGAGAAAGCTCTTCTTTCACCCATTCTCTAACAGGTTGACTGATGTCACCTTGAGCCTGAAATTCGACATAAAGCTAGACTATGGAAAAACACAATGCATTATTTTGATCAGCTCACATTCCTGGCCTGCTCTACAGGAATCTAATAATAACTTATTTAGAATGCCTCTGTATTTCTATGTATTCTTGATAATCAATTTTGATATGAACAATTAGGAATTCTATCATTCCGTGCAAAAATCACCGCCAATAACCCACGCTGATTGGTCAATCAGCGTGCTAAATTATGCGATGGAATGAACGCTCCAGAGGGCGCGGAGACCACTACTACGGCGCTAGTCTAAACTCATCACATTATCAATACAGCCGCTGACGTCGCAAGGCGTGTCCTGTGTAGTGGAGAGCAAAAGTTTAGACTAGCGCCGTAGTAGTGGTCTCCGCGCGCTCTTTTTTGGCAAAATTGACTTGCAATGAGAATGTTATAATATGATTTATTTTAAAATAAAATGGATTTTAGTCATGATAGAATGGTGATTGACCACTCGATTGTCGTGTCAATGGCAAAATTGAGCATGCTGACATCTGATTTACCCTCACTTCGTTCGGGCAAATCAGACGTCAGCATGCTCAATTTTGCCATTGACACTCCAATCTTGTGGTCAATTCCTACAATGAAAGCCTATTCTTTGCCGTGTGTATAATAATTATGTTAAATTAACCGCTTTCAACGATGTTTGATATTTGACAATTTGCATACAGTGCCTTCCCCCCATTTAAGGGCCCAGTCATTTACAATTTGCTGGGGGTGGTGGTTAAGCAAAGCCCTTGTCAAACGTTATTTAGTCTTTTATCCAACTTAAATAATCTATCTAATTGATTATGAACTCTAATACCATAAACACATGGTCCTCAGCTACATAAATATGAATTTTGGAATGACTAACTCTGATTCAGATTCAGAGTCTGATATTCTACCATATCTACCACTTCCCATTTTTTCATCATTATCATACTCTTTTTCATAATACTTCAAATATTCCTCCTGCAGGTAGTCTGCCATAAAGTACATTATCAGAAGACATTTAGATTTATGTTTAATTATATGTGTCTGAAAAGCACAAAATAGTGCTGGAAAATCAAAATAGGTAATTATTTAGAATTATCTATGTCAAAGTATTAATTACACAGGTTTCGTCGTCAGGATTCCAAAAAGATGGGGTTGGGATGCAAAATATGTTGAGTGGTGAAGAGGGTGGTGGCGGGGGGAGGGTGCATGTCCCAAGAAAATTTTAGAATTAAGACTCTTTTTAAGCATAGCGTCTGAGGCTATTTCAAACAGGGTTAGACTTAAGAACAATCCACGCCCACCCCACACCCACCCACCGCAATAGAATAAAATGAATAAACCCTAGGCAACAGTTGCCCATATGTACCTACGGCCCTGTTGGATCATTATTATTTATGACTTTTTGTCTGATTATGATCATTAGTAATTTTAACTTTGCTATAATAAACAAAACAGAAATTAGTATGAGGTACTTGGCACGAAAAGTACTTTGTCGATTTTGTCAATAAAAACTTTCTTTGTTTTGCAACATTCATGCGACTGAGCCTGCATTTCTTTTTCCCCTTTAAACCCAAAAGTATGGTTTTGAATTTGAAAGTATGCTCCCTCTTATGACTTCAATTTTGAAAGTACGACCCCCCGCCTATTCTAACCGCCCCCACACAAGACTGTAAATTACTGGCCCTTAAAATGAAAATAAGTAAGGTATTATAAGCTGTTAGTGAATACAAATTGTGAATACAATTAGAAACCAATACCAGAAAAAAAGAGCCAGACTATATAACACGTAATACTTACTTCAACAGCACTCGCACAGACTACCAGAAAGCAGCCAACAAAGCCCAAAAATATTGAAGTCTTCATTGTGATTGTCACAGAGCAGGTGGGTATAAGAGAACTGTGACCTTTTCTTTTATACTATGTACTTATCTTATCTTTGGTCTAGTCTACATATCTTATCTCCCTTACATAAATAGAGTATAATCTACATATCTTATCTCCCTTACATAAATAGAGTAAAAATCGATCACCAATGCTTTCAACAACATATTTAATTCAATCATTTAAAATTTAATAATTGATGGAATATTCAACGTGTTAACCGAATATTTTGAAGATTCTAGACACTTCAAGATATGTAATATCAATAATGTATATTGGAAACGAAGTTACCATAATAACAAGTTGCCTTTTAAAAAGCAAAATGAGATTATTTAAAGGGGTTAAATATTGATATATGTTTTAGACGAGTAAACCCCCAAACCCAACTTTTCTTGTTAAGAACAATGCATGTAGTTAAAATGCCCCATGAAATTGTCTTTATTACCCACTGGTATAGTGTTATCTAATAAACAATGACAGATAATAATCAATACAAATAAATTGCACATGATGGACATTCTTACATACAGAGCGATACAAAATAATCATATTTCTTCAGTTTTTCACGTGATACAGAGTAATTATGTGACCCCAAAAAGACGGGGTTACCAGGGTATCCGCTCTCAGACGACTGAACCCTTCTTTCCTATTCGAGGAAATTTGTTGAAAAAGAGCCTTTCATAAAAACTTCTTTTGTGCCCAGTTCAAACCACCTTTGTTCTCAATGCTGAGCACGATCACTTCTGTTGCCGAGTGGTTAGGGAGTTGGATTCGTGGGTTCGATTCCCGGTCGGGTCTGGAGGTGGGTGTTGAGCAAACTCATCCCTAAAGGAGTTGCACACTGCTCTATGGCATCTACACGTTAATTATGTACAAGTCATAGGGTTGAAAGAGTGAGTGAGTGATTGTGTGAGTGATTACCATTGTGCGCTGAATGTGCTGCCGATGAAAGCATATGAGAAATGATCAGATGTATATCTATTGATAAAATGAATGTCAATGTTCTTCTATATGCAGATGATATAGTGCTAATTGCAAAAAATGAAACCGATCTAGAATTGCTAATGTAGATAGCTGCAAACTTTGCAGATAAATGGAGTTTAAGTTTTAATGAGAAAAAATCCCAAGTTTTAGTTATGGGCAAACGCCTATCCCCCAAAATGTGGCAGCTTGGTAATAAATATATACAAGAAACTAACTCCTACAAATATCTTGGTGTATATATCAATAGGCAGTTGAAGGATCATACTCATATATTGGAATACCTAAAAAAGAAGTCAACAAAAATGGAAGGCTATGTGCGTCATTTACTTGCCAGCCATCTGGATATAAATAGGATAGAGTTTGGAAATGCGCTCTGGTCTCAGGCTATTCTTCCCAGTATCTCCCACTGTGCGTCTGTATGGTTGAACAATAGTGACAATTATGCTAAATGTCTGAAATCAATCCAATATAACTTTGCAAAAGCGGTCCTGAAGATAAACTCAAAAGCAATGCCAAATTATATAGTCTAAAGAAAGTGGTTCAGAGACACAATGCATCCTGCGTTGATCACAACATGCCCAACACGAAGTCAGTGTGTGCATCGTGCGCTCGAGGCTGGAAGGCTACTTAGGCTATAAATAGCCTGATGTGTCACACAGTCGGCGGCGCAACGTGGCAGCATATAGGCAAGTCAAGAGACTTGTCTACATCGTCACGGGGGATTAGTGTAGTGGTTAGCACGTCCGACCATGACATATAAGACCGGTCTGGAAGGTCGTGAGTTCGATTCCGCGATCTTCCAAATTACCTTTACATGCAACACTGACTTTCGTTTCAATAGCACTAATGGGTGAACTTGTCTGGACCCCAGTTGATCACCTTGATTTTGTACGAATGAAATACCTACACCACCTACAAAATATGGATAATGGCCGCCTGACAAAAATAATATTCAATGAAATGATTAAAATTAGTCCAGAAAATACCAGGTGCCCATTCAACTTTATCAAAAGCACCAAAGAAATACTTACCCGTAATGGACTGGATTTCATGCTTGAAAACCTGATATGGAACTAACAACATACTGAATGTCCAACATATAAGATCAACATCATCATCACTCCGCTATTATTTCCTCCATAAACCATCCTATAAATGTGCACCTTATCTTCTAAATTCACTTACCAACTACAGTGCACCGCTTCTAAATTTGAAATTAAGATGTGGCATTTTACCAATAGGTGAGAACCTAAAGCGACAAAATCGTAGTGATGGATGCTGCAAATGTGGGGCATTTGAATCCGCAAAACATCTTATACTATATTGCCCGTTTTATGAAGATGCCCGTATGCATATGTGGAGGAACATTTTTAAATATAACAATGAGTTTAACATATTTAATGATTTTTATATTACTGAATGCCTTTTAAGTGACAGAAGTGATGTTTTTAATATGTGTTTTATAAAGTTTATTCAAGAGGCGTGGGAAATAAGAAACAATATTTTAGGAAGTGCTCTGTAACTAATACTAGGATATTATTTCATTACTCTACTGTACTGTTTTATTTATACTACTTGATTTTATTTCATTGAAACCAACAAAGGGTCTTTTACTGCATTTTGTAAATCAATTGATGATCAATAAGTGGGCCAATGACCTGGTGTAAATTGTAAAATCCTGAGAGTAAGACTTGGATCTGGACTATAAACCACCAAATTTACATTTGTATCTGGAACTGTCATCCTGAAGCCCTCAGAGCGGAGCTCCATTATGGCCAATCTCATCTGGGAGTAGTGTCGTCACACTGAAGAAACATGGCAAATATGGTATAATATTGAAACATCTGCCATAAGCTTAGTTAATTCATGACAACAATATCATCGACGTATTCCACCTCTGAGGACAATCATGGCTACTCATGTTTTTAGTGAATTGGTTTGTTGACCTAAAAAATGTTGAAAATGATGTGCTACACAAAATTGTAGGCAAACCATTCAAAAGATGATTTTTCAGATTTCCGAAGGCGGCCATTTTGAATTTGCGGCTCCCACACGTTTAGCCCGCACTTTCGCGAGGGGCATGGGGCTAATTTTTTTATTAATACCTTAAAGAAGACAAATCCACTAAAAACCCTCGCTCTCCACGGTCACTAAAGTGCTCTAAATGTCCCATATGTTAAATGTGACGCCTGTCGTTGGAAATGCACGGTACTTCTGGCGAAAATTATTCAATGCAATTTCATGTGACCTTGTGTTTTAGCTGATAATATTTAGCGGTATTTTTATAGGTGTAATAAATTCTAAACGAGAAAAATAAAGTCTTATTTTTTTTACTGGTTTCTTTAAACATAATTTTCGACTACTACTTTTGAAGTTATCATGAAATATATGATCCCAAGATGTGACTCCCGTAAGGCAGCTGCCATTAGTACATCTGAGCGGGACAGGTTGTTTGACTTTGGCTAAAACATTTATTTTCAATTTTGTGGTACAAACATTATCTATTTCTGTTTTACACCACAATTTTATTCTAATACATTAGCAGTAAAATATCAATTTTTAAAGTTTCAGAAGTAAAATATGTATTTAAAAATACAACCTACTTGTACCCCTCTCAGATGTTGGAATGATATTATTTTGCCTGGGCAGTCGTTTCCCACACTCAGTAAAATATATTAGCAGTAGTGGCGTTATCATAATTTTACCGAAGCAGTAGTCTTGTATTCACAAAAGCAGCCGGTCTTCACGGAAACAGTTGGTTACTATATTACAAAATAGGGGTAGGTTGATTTTCTAAATACATATTTTACTTTTGAAAATTTTCAAAATAAACATTTTACTGCTAGTGAAATAGAATAAAGTTGTGATGTAAAAAGAAAAAAGTAATATGTGTCCTAATGAATATTTTAGTTAAAGTCAAACAGCCTGTCCCCATTAGAGGAGTATAGTTCATTTTTTATGTTGCAAGCTGATTTGCATATACCACACTTGTCGACATTGAAATGCATAGTTTGAGTTTAAAGAATAAAATAAATATGTTTCTGATATGATTTTGAGGGGTGGAGGAGTGTGAGAAAAGGGTTATCATATTGGGTTGGGTGTGATATGAGATATAGAACCACTCGTTCGCTGCGCTCACTCGTTGTTCTCTACAGATATGATATTTCTCATATCACACCCAACCCAATATGACACCCTTGCGTCTTAGAATCACTTTAGACCCAGGATAGTTTTGAATGTACTAAGTTGTCTGTAAACGAAACTTTACAAGTCTTGCAATTGGGAAGTGAAACTTTACATGTCATACAATTGGTAGGGGCGGGGGGCGGGGGGTTGTCAGAAAAGTTTCCATAGGTCCGAGGTGGGGGGATGGGTCAAAAAAGTTTTTATAAGCTCTGAAACACCTTTTATGGGGGTCAAAAAGTTTCTATCTAGTGTCGCGAAAATATTGCGACCCCCCCTGACTCAAATAATGAACACTCCCTTAGTACATGTATTTGTAAAGGTGACTGAAAACGCCTGTATATTATCTGCTACATGTAATATATTACTTATAGTTAGGTTTATTTGTTTATTCCATATATGTCATGCAACCATAAAAAGGTTAAATACAGTTTAAAAAACATTACAGCTTGATGTTGCCCGGTCGTAAATCGACCTACAATACCTAATAAGTATATACAAATTTTAATACACGATAGAATAGATTAAAAACGTGAATATTCACACGAATAATAACATACTGTAAACTGTACCTTTCAAGTGATTTGTTTCTGACATTAATTAGATAAAAACGTTCACGCGTTTCCAACTGTTTAACAACACAATTTGCTGTGTGTAATTTCAAGTAGCTGGGAAAAAGAATCTGATAATATGCGATGGTCAATTAGTCATCGATTTCCAACAATCCTTAAGAAATAATAATAATAATAATAATAATAAAAAAAAAAAAAAAAAAAATACGAGCCGACATCTCCACACCCGCATCCGAGAACGTTTAAGGAATACAGGTCCGATGAAGAGCCATTTAGTACAATACAACACCACACTCAAAGAAGAACATGTAGAGATACTGAAAAGCACTTCAATCTACTGAGTCTGGAGGCACTGTACATATGTACACGTAATATGTCTGTACATACACTGTACAAATCATTCTTAACGGTGATATTTGTTCAATGTAACGTTGTTTCTGTTGAAATTGAATTTTGTTTTCACAAAAATACGTAGAATAACTAAGATTGTTTTGATAAAACTTAATGTTTAAACCA
Organism: Streblospio benedicti; assembly: GCA_019095985.1. Taxonomy (NCBI): domain Eukaryota; kingdom Metazoa; phylum Annelida; class Polychaeta; order Spionida; family Spionidae; genus Streblospio; species Streblospio benedicti. The sequence goes on from CM032666.1 coordinate 3,564,607, forward strand.
AATAAGATTTGTATTAAAAAGTATGTTCAAAGTGAAATTTATTGTAAAGTATTTACTAAGATATAACTTTTTTCTGTTTGAATTAAACTTAATAAAAATTTAGTTCAATAACATGACAAAATGTACAATTTGTCCATGATTTTTATTACTTTTGCATACCACCAGTAAAGCACATATTGATAATACTACAAACAACAAAAAGTTGAAATCGGTCAGATCGGTAAAAACATTGACGATCATTGACGTCAACCACATTTCTATTGTGGATGATTCATGTATCACAAGATGCGAGATGCGGTAGGGCCTACGTGTCCTTACGAGTCAGTTTTTTTTTCCTGATGAAATTCACAATAAGCTTAGATCTATAAAGATGAGAGAAAATCGAGCATCCTTACTCTAATTGAATTCATGTACGAAATAGATATTAACTACAGACTAGAGTTTTTAAAATTTTAGACCTGCGCGTTAAAATATCGTCTGCTCGCTGACTGGTTGCGTTGGCTGTGAGTGAATGTGAAGCTTACTTCGCGTAGAAAAATAAAAACATCCACCGCATCAAAATGATGAATAAATGCGAGTTGTTGCCGGCAATATTTGTGGTATATTCCGTGATGGCTGGCTTACTGGGAACAGGGTGTCTGTCAGCAATAATTACAGTATTAGGTTTAATCGTGCTCGAAAAGAAGAAGTTGAAACAAGCGTCACCAGAAACCGTGCAAAACGTCCTGGAAAGCCACAAATGCTCCATTATCGCTCACCGGGGTGCTGCCCACGACAGCCCAGAAAACACACTGGCGGCCATCAAAAAGGTACGTGACGGTCAACTCGTTGGAAGTCAAAATAGTCTGTTGTTTGTTGAGTCTAAATGGACATTTATTTTCCTACATCCCATACATGACTATCAAAGGTGAGGTAGATCTAGACAATAGCCTACATTTCACAATGCCTAGAACTTCAAACATGATTCTGGAGCTTTACATACAGAATTTCAATAGTGCATGTATGCAAACTATCAGGTAAAATATCAGTTTAACATGAAATTTCCACAGAAAATAGAAGCCTACCCTTGCTGAATTGCTATCTCACTGTCGTACAGCATATAACAGTTCTTGCTTAAATAAATGTTAAATTTAAATATATGGTGATTATGTCACCCTTCATGTTTAAACCTCATTTGAAGATTTCGAGTCATCATCCTGTAATGCAGATAGTGTAAAACTCAAAATATGATAGCACAGTAATATCCTACTCTAAGGTGAGAAATTACTAGTACTCTTGATTGATAGGGAAACCAATATTACATTTATAATAATATATGTGATGGATACAATTAGATACAATAATCTGCAGTTATATGCAATTTCATTCATATACATAAGACTAGGTAATTATTCTAAATGAATATTTTATTTTGAGCATTATTCACACGCATCGTCATATTTGACAGTCCACGATCGGCGGGAATACCCATGACAATGTACAATATTACAACAAAGACTATTGAATTGTTTGTGTTTGTATGGTAAGAATAAAAAACACAATACATTTTTGAATAACATACTTTATTTTTACATAAATTGATACAATAGACAAAACACAGCAATAATTTTAAAAACCAATGTTTATTTTGTGAGTACGCAGCAGCTTTTTCTTGTTTTTGCTACCTCCCCAAAAAACAAAAAAACAAAACAAAATACAAAGAAATTTTAATAACTTTGTCAATTCTTGTCGGATTTTAGTGATCTTTTTTTAAAGTGATCCCTGTGGGACATGGATTTTTTTCAAATTAAAAAAAAAATGATTTAGATTTTTAATTTTTTTTATCCCTGTGTAGCTACCTACAGGCAACCTTTATTGGGTACCATTAATATGGATGCGGGGGATTTGTGCGGTATGCTATATAGGTCTTCAATGAAAAAAAATCATAACCAATTACAATGTCTTCTCCGTGACATGCACACATTCACATTGGAATATGTTTTGACTCACGGTTTAATTTGTAGTTATTGCAATCATGAACAGTGGTGTATGATCTTGATCTTTCAGTCTAAAGAATGTGGAGCGGATGGGGTCGAATTTGACATAGAGTTTACAAAAGACGGGCAGGCGGTGGTTCTCCATGATGACACGATCGACAGAACAACAGACGGCAGGGGACGTGTCGGTGACTACACCCTCAGTGAACTGAAGAATTTTTCTGCCTCTTGTAAACATCCCAAGGGGTAGGAACTTGCTGATCTTTCTAGATTTGATGAAGTAATATGTATTAATAATGTTGATACTGCAGTGCATAGATAAATGTACTTGACAAGATATATCGGTTACTTTTTAATTCTATACAGCTGGTTTTATCTTTTGTAGTAAAGAGTTTGGTGATGAAAAAATCCCAACTTTGGAAGAAGTTGTCAATCTGTGTCTGGAGCTCAAACTGAAAATGTATCTCGATGTCAAAGGCAATGCTGCAAAGGTATACATTATTAGCACTATAAAAAGTTTGTGTGATATTAATTTACCATTGCGTAATATGTAAACAATAATATTAATTGAAAACATTATTTGTAGGCCAGTGGAAGTATCATTGCTCTCTTCAAAAAATACCCAGAAATGTACAACAATGCAGCTGTCTGCTCATTTTATCCTCAAGTGGTGTATTTGGTGAGTATTGTCCTTCTTGTGATCATCACTGAAAACAGCTCTCTATTGTTAAAAAGTAGTTGTGACAGTTAAAAAGACAGGGTGTCCGTGGATCCTTAAAATGTTTTAAAAAGTCTTATTTTAATTTTGTAACAAATAATAGCTCTTAAAATGTCTTATTTTGCATCCAGAGGTCTTAATTTGTCTTAAAAACAAGTCTTTTGCCATAAATATTATTTTTCAATGTTTTTTTTCGATTGCCGGTGTCGCCATTTTAAAAGACGCAAACGAGGCTAAATCTGCGTAGTTAACGACGTAGGTGCGCCATTTTTCTCTCATAGTGTTGTGAAATTTGTGGCACCTTTGTATTGATTACGTAATTTTGAAGCGATGGATAGATATAAAGCCAAAACCGAGGATATGGTTCAGAACTGCTTACATGACCAAGAGGATAAGATGGGAAAGTGCATATTTCGGAAAGCATGGCTAGAAGAGCCAAAGTATCAATGTTTTTCTGAGACTACGAGCAAGTATGATTTTTTCTGCAAAACATGCAACAGAAGATTGACATTAGGAACAATGGGGGTAAAAGCACTGGATACTCATCTGAAATCTGGCAAACACGAAAGCATGGAGATGAGGAAGAAGTCAAGCAATTCCATCACAAATTATGGAAGTCCCTGTGTTATCATGTCAGTGCATGCAAGTGTGTGCTTGGATAGTACAGCTAAGACGGGCTGAGCATCTAGTAGTGCAATTACTGTCTCTACCAACGAAACACGGAGTGCAGAAATTTTATGGGCCATTAAAACAGTGTATGCTCATAATTCTGAGTATAGGCTGGGGGGATCAGCAAGATCAATGTTACGAAAGAATTATTAAACCTGGCAGCAACAGCTCGCATAAGGTATAGACAGCAGCTTGAAGATGATCGCAGAATAAGTATGCTGACCGAAGTATGCAAAAAAAGAAAGGCTGCAGAAGATGAGATTGCAAATTTGCAAAAAAGGAGGAAAATTATGGAGGATTTGTTTGCTGGCCTTGAGACAGATGCTGATAAAATGTCAGAAGAGGCCGAAACTAAAGTTGGACAAAAGATGGTTGAATTAATAACCAAATCAAATTCTTTAAAAAAAAAAGACGAGGGAAAAAAAGACTGAGATAAATTTAATAACAAAATCAATCTAAGAGCACAAAGATCTTCTGAAGAAAATGTAAATAATTGTGAAATATGTGAAATTGTAATGATTGTTTTGAAAATTATGATTGTTATGAAAATTGTGAAATGGTTATTATGTTTGCATAAAAATTATGAAAGGAAGTGTTTAAATGTAATAAAATAATTATGAAATTCATTTAATCGTGAAATCATTTGAAGATGTAAATAGTGCGCGTGAAAATAAAAGTATCATTATATTTGAAAAAAAGGTCTTCTATTTTCGTCTGATCAGGTCTTAAAAAGGTCTTAAAAGTCTTAATTTTTGGTTTCAAAATAGCTGCAGACACCCTGAAAGACGACCTGATGTTGGTATTTTGTTACTGCAGCTAAACTACGGTAGAATCTCGCTATTAAGACCACCCGATGGACCGGCCTCATGTGGTCTTTATAGAGAGATGGACTCAATATAGAGGTTCACCAAATTTGACGTATCAATCTTCTACTAATTGTGGATGCCATATTTAATTTAATAGATCATAGCATTTATATCTGCTTCTATATATACTATATTATATACAACGTTGCTAGTGGGAGTATTAAAAAGTTTCAAAAGTAGTGAAGTGTCCCTTTTTGTTAAACATTCTAGTAGATGCGCTCGCCGGCAAACGGAAACGGGCTGACAAACCGACACCGCACTGAATTACATACATATCAGTTTGAAAACGCATACATGTCGGTTAGCCAGCGCATGCATCTAGAAGCAGCACACAGGAAATACTAAAATGTGTCCTTGATAGCAAGGTGTTCCTATTGTGAGGCATCCCTATGTCGAGACTTAACTGTACTCATAGAAATAAAGTAGACAATAACAAATTGTCTTGTCAGTGGGCTAATGACAGTGTTAAATGTATCGAATAGATTCATTGGATTTCTTATTGTACAATACTATATATTCATTTTTATATAAATCCTTTATACTTGCTTTATTATAATTGTATATTATTATTATAGTCTACGGAAGCCGAGGGCATCCGGAACACACGACCCCCACCCCGCCACTGACCCACTTCCTGATGTCATGTGATGTCTGCAGCTGTGTTGATACTGTCAGACATTCACTGACCATTGGCCCTGATGAAGCCTTCTTGATCAAGAAGGAGAAAATACTTGGCTTATAATTATAAAGCAAGTATAAAGGATTTATCTCAAAATGAATACATAGTATAGTGTTAAATGTGTTGGGCAGATCAAGAAGGCAGACGAGCGGATTGTGACGGGGCTCACCCACCGTCACCGGGTACTCACGCGCAAGGTGGACGGCACGGAACGCTCGGGAGCTTGGTACAAGCAGCTCATCTACCCGGTATGTGACGTCGCACTTGAGTGGAGCGTGCACGCCTGGATGTGGTACCTGTGTGGCACCAACGCTGTGCTGCTCTTCAACCAGGACGTGTCCAGGTGAGAGGCGATCCGTGAATCCTGGCCAAAGGTGGATCTGGGGGTCCGGGTGAGAAGCTACTCCGGGTGAATAGTGGATCTGGGGGTCCAGGTGAGAGGTGGATCCATGGATCCAGGTTAGAGGCGGTCCTGGTAAGAGGCAATCCAGGAGTCCTGGTGGATTTGGGAGGTCTTAGCAAGTGAGGCAGGAGTGAATTCTTGCAATATAGGCAGTTCCATGGGTGTTTGTGCCTCCCTTCATTTTTCACCTCCAAAATTTCATTTTTGTAGGGTTTTGGGGATCTCTGTGATCTCTGTGTTCTTGTGAGTGTAGCCCCCATTAAAAAAAACCCAGGATCTTCCAGTGGGCAAAAGTCACTGGAGGAGAGCAAAATTTGTTATCGTTGTGTACTGTAAAACTAGAATATTTCGTGGCTATTAAATTTTGCGATTTTGGTCCATCCTGGACCTACTTTACATAGGCTATTAATGTTTGCCGACTATTTAAGTTTGCATTTTTGCACCTACCAACGAAATTCGCAAAATAAATTGGCAGCCAACATTTATAGTTTTACAGTAATCTACTGAAATTTCACAATTTTCTTGCAAAGTTCTACCTGTTTAGTACTTTTTTCTAGTTCTCTGGTTGTTTTTTTTATCCTATTTTAAATCTATTTGTCTACTTCATGTTTGTGTATATACTTTCAGACAACTTGTGGAGAAATATGAAAAAAGGAACATCCAAGTGATTGTCTGGACGCCAAACACCAACATGGAGAAGAACTACATCCACAATGTCCTCAAGTGCTCATACATGACCGACACGCTGTTCTCGACTGACTGTCCTGCTCAGTCTAACTGATCTTATTGATGGGTGATGAGCTTCAGTCAGGGCAAGTTTGGCTGTTTCTGCTGCATTCATAATGCCACTTGCGCCTCGCCTAACTGTTACAATGCCTAGATCTGCCTTTGTAAAAGATGGGGTTGAAAATGCACACCTTGCCATAACTCCATCCATTGCTAGAAAGACATTTTATACATGATGAATGATTGTACTTAATGTGTAATAATTGTATTAAGAATTCAAAGTGGTCAATCTCGCACAATGCTGCACTTAATAAACCTGTGTACTTGTATTTAGTATTTTGCTATCCATGTTACGTGAAAATGTATAGTTTTGTTGTTGCTTGTTCTTGTTGCTTCTTCTTGCTCATTTTTACATTGTATTGTGCTTTTTCTCCGTTGCTTTAGGATTATTAGCAAACTGGTGTATGTAATTCTGAAGCCAATACTATTTAAGTTAAAATTTGTTGATGGATTAAGAGTTGCATGTATATAATGATAGGTTTTTTACTTGTTGATAGAAGAATGAGATCTTGTTTATTTGTCATTTATTGGACCATAATAAAAACATATTTTAGTCTCAGTAAGACTTTTATTTCAAGTAATATAGCATATTTCATCCCAGCATCACATAACATTTGAGAAAGTAGCTTTTTCTTCATAAAATATCATTTCATGAAAAATTTCACACTTTGAATGATAAAGATCATCAGGACATACATCTGATACAGGTTTTAACGTTTATGAACATTCTCACCATACTATAGCAAGGCACTTAATACATACACTCAACAACAATGGAAGACATATTTCATAATTTGAGCTTGGAATGTTGTAAATTAATTTCACAACTATAACCATGACGTAACATGAATGCAGTCAAATAAAAGAAGGCACGTGCAATATACAAATTAGTACGCTGTTTACCAATGAAAGGCTGTGCATCACAATTCTGATTGAATGACCTGCAAAGGGCAGGGTTTCATGACACCATCAAACATCTAGTTATTGCATTATCGTTATCTACATTCTCCAACAGCATGACATCAAGTGACAAATCTAGGCCCTACTCAAAGATTTTGCCACTTCAGGGAAATCCTGATCTGCTAAATTGCAAGTTCATAAAAAACAGTTCATTTGGCAATGCAATTACATCTTTGATCTAAAGATATTATGCACATAGTACTGGCTAGAATAAAATGACATGCCAATTAACAAACGATAATTAAAGTGGCAATAAATTTCCATCAAATGTGGGCAAATAACATAAATTCTTATTTTAAATTTAAAACCAGACTAAAGGTGATTTGAAAGTAATTGGAAGACTACTTGAACAATCACTCATACATTTCTAACTCACTCACTTTTCACTTACTCTTGATCAAGCATATTTCGACCACAACAGCTGTGAAATATGTTGGGTAGGAAGTGAGAAGTGAAAGAAGCTCATAAATGAGAACGCATACATAATTACAAATGCGCAGTCCCCATGTGCATTTGGTTCCCATTGGACACACATGAACCATAATGAGAGACACTGTTCACACTCTAGTAACTCATTACTTTACAGTCTACACAAATAACTACGCTGCAGGCATCAAATAACCTTTGACCCAAGGAACAGATATACAGTGACGATGTTTCTGAACCCTGTCGATATTTGAACTACCAAAACAATCATCACACAAAGTCATGAAACTATTACATCTATTCACCGAGATAAAATGAGTTTTCAATGTTTTAAGTGTTCTTGGCATGAAATCTAAAACATGATTTTGATCAAGGAGAAACAGAGTCAGTTCATTAACAAACAAAAACAGTTTATATAAATATCAAGTTAAAATATTGTTGAATTTGGAACTAAACTTATAGAAGTTTGAAAGCAATCTAAAAAAACACAAAACACTAAAACATAAAACTATACAGATTTTAAAAATGAAATTCCATATTTGATATCATAATACTCTAGTAATCATACTTTAACAATATTGTGATATAAAGAATACATATGCTGTTTCTGCCATGTTTTGGCACAAACTTCCTGTCACAAAGTGTCACATGTCACTGGAATGGACTGATAAATAACATGATGGCTGTTATGACTTTGCTCTACTAGACTAAACTCACTTTGTACCATCCCTCATCTAACCTAAGATCACATTTTTTTTCAGTGTTAAGAGATAACAATGTAACATTTGCATTGTAAGAAAATATACAGAGACAAATGTACGACTTAAGACTTCTAAATATCAAGACAACCCCCACCCCCATTTTAAACATTAAAATAAAAATGTTGTTTTCTAAATAATTATTAAACAATATCATACTCTTGCATGCACATTCACAAAACATACACCATACAACTTGAACTTTCTTAGTTATATTATTATCCACACTTGACCATAACTTCCATACATATATCACATTGTATAGCATATTTAACCCTTTAGCGAACCCTCAAAAGCCATCATCTATAACCACTCTCTGACTACCATTCTTTTTGATACATTTATACACAGTCTTGAGGATGATTTTAACCCTCCGGTCTAGCGCTACCAGATGACGTTCTAGCAGAACTGGAGCGACCGGATCTGTTGACATGGCTTTTCGCATAAGGTCACTTAGGTGCTCAGGGCCTTGGTAGAATCTGAATAAAGAATGCCAATTATTAATACTACACCAGTCACATTCATTGCCCAATTACATTTTTAAAACACACACACCAAAAAAAACCAAAAAAAACCCCACAAAAACAAACAAAAAGCAAGCAAAAAACAAACAAACAGTAATACATATATAACTCATTTTCTCAAATTAGGATAAAAAACCTACATGAGTTGTCATAGAAATTTGATATTACTTAGATTCAGAAAAAGTGATTCATATGTAAGTCATACTTCATAAGTTTTGCAAGCGTGGAATATCTGTAGAGGCAACATTGGTAAACTGGTGCCAGAATGGACAGGTCATCCTCAAAAGACTTTCCAAACCTGTGAAATAGATTCAAGATTATCAACCATATAATACAGGAAGAAATATGTATTCAAAGCATTATAGATCATTATACAAAAAGCAGGAGGACCTTTAAAAAAATGCAAACTTACAAGGGGGCTATCAACTATTTCACATACTTTTGAGGGGGGGCTATCAATTTTTCACAGAAAATCCATCCTATTTTTGAGAGATTCTGTACTAAAATTTACTGTTTTATATAATATGGATATCCATCAAATAGGATTTGAGTTAGCTGACAATGATTGCGTTAACTGTTAGGGATTGTTCACAAATGATGTCACCTGATTTTTGGCCTTTTTACCCCCTCCCCCCTTGTCACCTTTTGTCATCTTTGTTGCAGCACCCCCCCTGGTAAGTGACGTCATCTTTGCCTCACGCCCCCCTACCCCCCAGCGACAAGGTTTCACGATGACATTTAACAATGATTTAACTGTGCGATAATAAAAACACATTTGAATAGATAAATGTCCATAATTTAGACATAATTTTACAAATTTATTGAGGACATAAAGCGAACAGGCAATGTGGTAGATAGTACACAATTCACTTAACATGTCAGAAATTAAGTTCAAATACTGTTAAATAACTAGAACTTTTTTCAAGAGGTGACATCATCCAAGTGCTAGACCCCCCCCTCGCTACCCCCCCCCGCCGGATGTCATTTGTGAATGATCCCTTAGGGGGGGGTTACCAATTTATTTCACAGAGATTTGAGGGGTGGGGTGGGGTGGGGGGGGGGGGGGCTATTAATTTTTTCACTGCATTTTTTGAAAAAATCCTCAGTATAGTAATCCACAGTATAGTAATGTGTTGAGCCTGTCAATTACATCATGGAGTGAGTCACGTATTACACCTGGGCCTTCTAGTCAACGATATGTGTTAAATAAGTGCCACCGTATACGGGAAGATGGTTGTATTAGGAAGCTATCACTAGCTTTATTCATACACAAAAAATATAATGCTAACTGATTGCCCCATGAAATATAATCATGGTTTGAGTGTTTTCTATCACACATGCTTTTCATAGTGAATCTAAACTATTCTACTAAATTCAATATAAATTTAAGTAGAATTGTATAATTTGATTATATAAAGTATCTAAGGTAGAAAAACACAAACAATGATGTGTACAGGATAAACAGGATAGCACATAACACAGAGTAGTGGTGCTAATTTATTGGTAGTATGTACGCACCCTCTACCATTATCCAGATGCATGGTGAACGTGTAGTTCCCAAAGTCCTCAAATGTCTCGTAGTGGTGCCGATCTAGATTTCCTGCAATACAAACGCAAAGCAATGTCACTCACGGTCTCTATTTCCCTCAGTTTACTCATAAATTGGCAGGCAACAAAGTAAGTAAAAACATGCGGAGAAACACCGGGGACACACAACTATGTCTAGTAATATTAGTATGTTTTCATCACAGGAGAGGTGCTGTAGCATTACTCCACATATAGGTCATGTTTTACCAGTGCAGGGAACTGAATTAATAACGCACGCATGTAATATATGAGTTTAGCTTCTATAGGAACGTGAAATTCAATTAAACATCCACTAAATTATCAATAGCAAACTTCAAAGTCCCATGATTTGGATGGAAATGTTAGGCCAACCGCAACCGCCCCCCCCCCCCCGCAAATGTGGCACAGGCGAGGCGGGTATAGTTTTGGTGAAATAGACAAATATTGTGCAGTCTTTAAAGTTTTAAGGTAAATCTACACCCTTGCCTGAGTCAGGCACCCGAAGAAGTCAAAACAGCCTCACAACCTTTTACAACAGACGACATTATCCGAACCCCTAAGGCACTGGAAGATCCACATGTCTTGGAAATTGGGAGGGGTTGGATGTGCGCGCTTGGGATGTCCGTGGTTTCCGGGATGCGCGATCGATGCTGGACATGCCAAAACAACAATGAAAATTAATAATTTTGGTGGGGGAAAGGTTGTACGTGTGTATGTGCTCCCTGCATTGCCTGGACCTGCCTATGTGAAGGGCTGCTCTTCGATGGTCTTACCTTGCAGGAAGTCGAAGGTGGACATGTCCATGAGGTCGAGCAGGCGGCGGCCCGTGTTGTAGGGCGGCTTGGCGCGCACCTCGTAGCAGTACTGGTTGTTGGTCTCCCACTCGGCCTTCTTGCGCTTGTGGTATGACCTGAGGAGCAGCAGCAGCGAGGCACGCGAGGTTAGTCAGGGATGGGGCTCACCGAGGTATTGTTGTAGCCCACAAGTTATTAGTATTACAAGTAATATAAATAATAATGTACCGTTGATGTTGCCTATTCTTAGATCTATATTTGAATTTGATTCCAATATGAAGTACATCACATTGAGATTTTGTCTCTAATAGGAATATGACAATATGGCTCATATTTGTTTGATTCCGCAGGATTTGGATGCAAATAGTTGATAACTAAAATCTTCACACAAATCAAAAGCTACATGTGTATGAAACTATAAGTACTTCTGCTGTTTTAATAGATTTTGGTACAACCCTATGATAATAGAATGAAGTATAGGAAAGATTCCAACAAAATACACGACCTATTCATATGTAAATTATGTGCATTACCGTAAGTGTAGAGTAAGGTCTATATGTACTTCCACATATCAAATGATGAATTGCAAGTAGGGATTATAAGTTATAGATTAATCCACAATTGCATAAAGGTAGCAAAAAAAAACAAAAAAACAAGTATATAGATAGATATATGAAAATACATACAAATGTAGTCAATTCTAAACTAACTGGAAAGCACATGAAAATGTAGTAGATTAAATTACACGACACTACAAACATGCAGCTTCAAGTTACTATCTAAATTGAATGTTCATTACTAGAACCTGCCAAACACACCAACTTGCAGGAGTGTACATTAGACGTTGAATTGTAAAGTGTTAGTTTGATATTAAATGTAAAAAAAAGTTATCAAAACATACAGTGAAACACGATTATGTACATAAAAGTAAAATGTTCACAACAGCACAGAATTATGAAGTCCTGTACATATATGTGCATGTTTTGAAAGAGCACAGAAATGACATTGCGTTTGGACAACAGGAAATCAGTAAACTTGAATAACAATTTTCTGATTTTATGTTTTTATTATTGCCACCAGAAAGCCCACAATTTTATGAACAATCGATCAACTGACATCGACATAGCATATCCGTGATATACTGCACAATATGCATGTAGTAGTATTCCACTTGGACCGTGAAGCATGAAAGCATTTCTCAGCAGTAGTATTGTACTTTCAGTAGTCACAGCAAGACATTGCTTAGCACGACAGAAATGTCAAAAGAAACAGTAACTCGCCCGACAGTGAGTGCCACATCTTCTTGTTAATGAGACGGTACAAAAGTAGAAACACAAGACTTGAGCACAAGACACACAGAGCTAGAAACATCAAAACGGTAGCACCTTCTCCACGGATGGCGCCAGGTAGCCCGGGTGAGGTCGTTATTAGAGGGCAGGTAGGCGGCAATGGAGCCTTCCAGCAGCTGGGGGTGGCCGCAGACCGCATGGCCTGTGTCGCAATAATAGTCGCAAGCGCCATGGAAACACACATTTCCGGCTGAAATGAAAACTCGCATCTAAGAACTAGGTGCGCGCGCACTCAACTGTCAAACCACGTGACTCTTTCTGAACGAGGCTGCTTTACTTTGGTGTCCACTGAAAGGGAAGTTTTTAAAAAGTAAAACAAGCATTATATGTAAAGCGTTTGGAAGGTTAATAATGGCACAAGAGCTAGAATGATTCTAGTATGCTAGGCGACCGAGGTGTAAAGGAAAGCACACGGGTGTCATTGGGTGAAGAAAGCCAAGGTAATTTTGGAGTTGTCTGGTGGTAATAGCCAATGATTTAACCAATAATCACTTTTATTTCCCTAGAATTGTGAAATCAAATCATTTTTAAATTATTTAGCACAATGTACACTGGTAAAAGAAAGGGTTTAGTAAGTGTTGGGCATCGAAATACCTATGTCGATAGCATTAGTAGAAATTCAACTGCCAGGGTGTTAGGTAGAAGCCAGGTAACTAGCAGACGGCAATGCGAAACAAATCATCAAACGTACTGGTCTTAGTACCGTGTCATTCTCGCATTAGTGCAGATTGTTTTTACCTTTGTAGTAATTACGGACTTGTGTCATAATTTTGGATGGCAAACATTTCAAATGCTCTATATATCAATGCAAATATTTCATGAACGTTTGTATCATGAACGCCAATGGTACGAGATAGTTCATAAACAAACTTACATGGAAGCTCTATTATTGCGGTTGGAATACAAAAGTAGGCCTAGAAGAAATATGCTACCGCTTTTACAGACATGTTTAATTGCATAGGTCTAGACGGTGCTAGCAATAACAAACATTTTATTATAAAAAATATCACAAACTAATATTGAGTGTATTTGAAAAGGCTGCCAAAAAGGGTATTTTACTACAAACGTAAAAATGACAGCAGAATGCACAGCCCATCAAATCGAGGAAAAAGAGGGGAAGGCGTGGTGGGGATGGCCACTACTACCTGCGGGGCACGAGTCTACTACCTCATCCACGGGTGCTCCCACTCTGCCCGGGGCACGCTGACCGAGTTAGGGAGGTAGGCTTGCATGGCGCCTTCGATCAGATATGGATGGCCGCAAAACGCCGTGTCATCGTCGCAATAATAGTCGCACTGCCCATAGAAGCAGATGTTACCCGCTGCAACGGCACAAATCCAGGCACCTGTCAGCTTGCGCATGCGTGTGGCGGAGGAAGTGGAGGTGACGTGCAATGAAGCGTGATTTGTCGTTTGTTTGGTTTGGGAAGTTAGCTTTCTTTGATGATTGAGTTTAGTCAAGTGTGAAATAGCGTTGACATGCGCTGTGATGGTAATTGAATTCATAAAAGCGATGATAAGGGCTGCAAAACTATATATGAACAGCACACCTTGTGAGGTAGAGGAAAAGAAAGAAGGCTATTTCAAGAAAAAGGCAATGAAGGAAATAAAGATTTGATTCTGAATGAGATAGACTATTGCTACGCTTGATTATGACTATGATTTGATTTTAAAATCTGCTAATACCACCAAATGCCACCAGACACCAAACATATACATGCCGAGTTTGAATAATTACTGCCATCCTAATACTTCACCGCGAGACTGACTGGTAGCCTACCGCCCAACGCAAGAAGAAACATCAATGTACAAACAAAACTACCGAGCAAAACCTCATAATTTTCCCATATCTCAAAATCTCTAACTGTCTCAAAAGTACGTCACCAGGCAGTAATGATTCAAAGTATTACATATAAAGGTAAAATTGAGCGGAAAAAGGGAGTCACGTATGGAGGACCCCCGGGACACGGGCGGGCATGCATCAGCAGCATCAGCATCAGCAGCGAGTTATACCTTCTCCACGGGTGCCTCCAGCGAGCCCTGTTCGCCACGTTGCTGGAGGGCAGGTAGGCGGCTATGGAGCCCTCCATGGTGTCCGGGTGGCCGCACACGGCGTGGCCGGTGTCGCAATAATAGTCACATTCACCGTGGAAACACACATTGCCCGCTGTAAGGAACAAACCACGGACCTAGTGGACTTGGCCGAGCGCCGCGGGACCTACACAATAGCGCAAAACCACCCGCGGGAGTTGGGAGGAGTTGGGAACTGGAGCGCGGGGGTGGAGGCTGGCGATTGTATAGCAGAGCTGTGAAGATATTTGCATTAGGCCATTGCCGAGTAAGAAGGGAACAGTGTTTCCAATTAGTCTGTTTTTTTTGTATACAGAGTACAAAGATGGGAATGGTGAGAGCATGCGCAATGCACGTACATATGTACATGTACAAAAACACGTACTTCAAGCATGAACACAATGCAACCATCGCTGTAAGATGTTGAAGCTGCCAACGTCGCACCCTATAGAGCATAACTGTTATTATTATAACTGTTATTACGTTCTAAAAGCTTATGTTTTGTAGCATTGAGCTATGTTAAAACCAAACAAAGTACACGTAAGCCTATCTTCCAAGAATCTCCAATTTAAACAGATGTTTTGAAATTGAGCATTTTGGAAGAGATATCTGGCACTGAAAGGGCAAAGTGGCCAATGCAAAAATGTTTCACAGTTGAAAGGCACGCCGTAGTGAATACTTACAATAGAATAACTATTACTAGCTACATTTGGGAAACAGAATGATCACTAATAATCAGCTTTTCTATTGCAGAAATCCTATATACAAAGATTGCCTTGGCCGTAAAGATGGATTGAAATCTAGAGGAGTCATGAAAAGTACATCAGTCATTCATAAATTAGATCAATCAATTAAGTTAGACACTTAAATATTGGTACCGTCGTTGAAATCATTCATAAAAAGAAGCAAGAATATTGGCAAACGTGATTTTGATGTGTGCGGTTTTTTTTTAACTTTTGGCTGGCATATGGCATAATTACGTCAATAAAGAGTGATTGCAATCAAAATGTTACAAGAAGAAATTGAACGAAAGTTTAAAAATATTTGCCCAAATAATCTACACAATCGTGCAAAATACTTGTAATTAGTTAAGTCAGGTACTATCACAATTGGCAAATAATTGGTAGGTTTATCCTGCACTAAACTTGTAAAAAATCATGTTGTGCACACCAGGTAACGGGTTTCTTGGGCATTAGATAAGGTTATAAGTGCAATGCTTCAAAAGACTGACTCTACCTTTTACAGATTACGTTGGAATTGAATATTGCTGATTGACATCAAATAATTTCTACTGACAACGTTATCCAAAATCATACACAAACCAAATCCTACAAATACCAGCAACAACTTAAGGTAGACGCACATCTATATCAGTATATACGTTGTCATCGTCCGAAACCGGCCATTAGACGCAAACTAAACCCGGCCATTACGATTAACTAAACATGGAGGAGTTTGCATCGTTCACTCTACACAGCCATACACAACTTGAAAAAGACTACGGTAATTACGGTTTAACAGAGTGGGCTATTGCGGTCGATCTGTTGACAAACAAAGAATTACTCAGAAATCCATTTAAAATTAATCTTAAGACTAATAATCGGATGTTACATGTTGATATATCCCCACATCATTGCAATAGAAATATATGACACGTGGTTTGCTGATAACAAGAGACAAAACCATTTGGGTAGAGCAGGAGGAAAACGTCCGTCTTGGTTGGTGATAGTGGCCATTATTTTGATTGGTCTTCACGACCGGTTTGGGACGGTGTCTGTGCATATCTATCAAACGAAACCCATGTGGTCAAAATAATAAGTCACGTTTTAAAACGTACCTGGCGAGATGAAGAACGTTTTCAGTAGTTTGCTGTCGGCGAACTGTTTTACGTCCTGTGTGACGTTAATGATGCGTCCGATGGTGGGCGGTACCCGATGGAAGCCCAACGTTCTGCAGAATAGGTGCTATTATAGTCCAAGAAAAATAGTCACAACCTGAAATTGATTGCTTCATAGTGTTTTGATGTTTATGGTGATATAAATTGAAGTTGACTGCACTGTATAATGATGAGTTAGATACGTAATCTATATGGTGGTTTGATGGTTTGTCAAAATCAATCTTGTTTTAGATCGTTAATAGAAAGTAAGAACAAGTAAATAAAATAGCCGCTCGTTGGAACATATAGAGGATCATGGTTCAAACTATGTGACAAACATGCAAACATGTTTATGCTATTAATTGATTGTTGCTGCTGACTAGTGTTGGCAGTGATTGAGATTTCATTATCCTTCTTGAACATACGTTGTAAAAAACAGTGATGAAGCATTAGATAAGCAGTAGACTTTGTGTTTATTATGATGCATTTTTGCAGTTAACATTGTCTATAAAAAGGAAGTAAAAATACATGATTGCCTTGCCTCATTTTACTTTGGGGGATGGGATTATTGACAGCAAAAGTGGTGCAGGTGCAAAGCGAGATTTCTCAGGTGTGTGTTAAAATAATGTCATAATATATGCAGGGCAATATTTACATTTATAATGTGGGTAAATAACGTACACACTATTCACATTTGTTTAGATGAATAGGATTTCAGCAAGAATTTAAGTGAAAAGTGGTTGTCATATTATTGTATATACAATGATCATCTACCTGTCTAAGTGAAAAGCTGCAATTTCTGCGTTATGACGTTCAAAGTCAACAAAGTAAAAGTGATCAGGAAGCGTATCCTGCTCCCGGGGAACCCTATAATAAGCAGGTGGAAAAGAAAAATCAATTCAAACCATCACCAAATCATAGTTCCAAGCAATGCCATTGCAGTTGGGCTATATTTACAAAAGCAATTTCTCGTCATTGTTGATCTTGCGTCGTCAATCCATATATAGGGTTAGATCTGTCAAGTTAAATTTGAATGCAGAGAAGAAAGCAAACGTCATTAGAGCCATCAAATTATATATTGCCACATCACCAGATTTTTTGTGAAAATTAGTAGTGAAGCAAGTTAGTCACAGCACTCCCGAGGAGGGTGTTACCTGTCAAATAAAATGCTGCGATTTCTGCAGTGTGTCGCTCGTAATCAGAGAAATAAAAGTGGTCTGGCAGAGTCTCTACATCACGAGGGTACCTATATATAGTTAGTAAACGATTCAGTTAATTTATGACACTTGTAAATATGACATATACTTTCACGTTAACATGACTACAGCAGTGTCACCATTCGTTAAGTCAAGACCGACATTACCATTAGTTAGATATGTAAGTGGCTAACACTCAGGGATACTAACAGATAACTAAGATTTAAAAAAGAAAACATTATGCAATTTAAAATTAAGATCTTTATAATACTCTATATAAATATTACTTTACTTGAATGA
The DNA here is from genome assembly GCA_019095985.1 of Streblospio benedicti. Lineage (NCBI taxonomy): Eukaryota > Metazoa > Annelida > Polychaeta > Spionida > Spionidae > Streblospio > Streblospio benedicti. The sequence continues at coordinate 3,582,522 of CM032666.1, forward strand.
CATAAATTTATGATTTTTCAGCTCTGTTTATAGATGTTCTTTCTCCAATGTGGTGCTTAGATGGCTACACACAAATGTCATTGTCACAAAAGACAAATGTCTATCACAGACATGTTCTATAATGCAAAGTTGCATAAAACAAATATATGTTCTGTAGTTAAGTATGACAACTACTTTATTAAAAAGTGCATATTTCATAATTCTGAAAAGAGTAAATACAGCATAGTTTATGATGCTACTTCATTACAGAAGCCTTGTATTTGAATATTCTTCGATTTTATTCTGAAAGAATAAAATATAAATACACAACTATCACTTTGGACCAACAGTAATTAATAGTGCACTCAAAGTAGTTTGCAAAAAGAATTGATGCACATGCCGTTGATATTTGAAATAAAACATTGAGATGAATATAATCATCCAATTTCCCCACATTTGAAAATGATCCTCAAATAATCACAACACCACCATAAGTATCAAATTATTGACAAGAATCCCCACATGATATTACCAAGAATTAAACACGAACTGTTTCCAGCATTCGATCTTCTTGAAACTTGAGTGAGTGATAATGTGCATGAGCATGTATACATTTTCATACATCAGCTATGTAAAAATCCAATTGCCTATGACTTTTTAATAGATTTCTCGTTTATGCACATTTGAAAAGTAACTTACACCATTATATAATTCTACTTTTACTTGGATCATTGAGTCAACTGTTATTAAAATTAACTCTAGACAGCAACATACTAATACAGGACTTTTTTTTAGAATTCTTAATGAGAACATAAAAAGCATATGTTGGACATTTTGGTGTTACTAATTCTCAAACTCCGCTTTATTTCCACACACTATTTTTAACTCTATCTCACCGTGTATCGTTTAGTTTGGCGTAGCTCGTTTCAAAGGCCACGATGATGTGACTGAAATCACTCGGACACGATACCATGGGGACTCCTCAAAAGGACTATACATATATGCTGTACATATGACATTGCGTCGCCCTTATGATGTTGTCGCTCGCAGGGGGCGGTGGCTGCGGCGGCGGCATTGAGAGGAGCCGCGGCCTCGGCCAAGAAGGACCCGCGAGACGGCAGACGACAGACGCGGCATACGGAGAGCGCTGTTACTGTGGTCTTGTCGTGTGGTGTATGTCAGTTGGACTGCTAGCCTCGGTATATAGCCGCAATCGTGTTACTTCAGATAAAATAAAATGTACTTGAGATGTGTGTGTGTGTGTGTGTGTGTGTGTGTGCGTGCAAATGCGCGCGCGTCCGTGTGTGTTGTGGGGGAGTAAAAAGAGATGTGAGATTTCCAGGAAGTGACAGTCTCTTTTAAGGACTGTACGACAAAGGTATCCGCTTATGATCGAATAGTCATTCGACTTTCCCATTTTCATATGAATTTTGGGAAAATACCCTTTTCATTTCACTTTTACTGCAGTTGATAACCATTGCAATTAGTCTAATGAATTACGCCAGAAGCGGCAACAACAAATTCAAGCCCACCAATTTCATTACCAAATGGACACGGCCTTATTTGTATCATTGAATTGTTGCCAAACACCCATCATACCCAATACCCCTGACAGGTCTCCCTAACGCTCTCTCCGCATTACGTCCATTATAGGCATCCCTTCTCAAGGGTTTGAAAACATGGCCCTTTATCAAAAAAAAGAAAGAAAAAAACAAGGATATGTCGATGCCTCATATGCTACACGATACGGGGCTAAGTTTATACGATACCCCAGACACAACGCCCCCGTACCCGCCATTCCCTACCTCACGGGCTAGTCAAACCAAACTCAGCAGAAAGACCACAACCTACCCACCCCACCACCACGTCTCCGTCACCACGTACCTCATGGGCTTGAACATGGCCCTGGCCTCGTTGGCGAGGTAGTAGACGAGCTTGAGCTGCGTGCCTCCCTCGTGCTGGTACAGGTCCTCGAAGGGCTGGGTGGCCAGCTCGTGCAGCACCTCGTCCACCACCGGGTCGTCCCCCTGGTACATGTCGAACTGCGTGATGCTGTTGTGCCACCGCTGCCACGGGTGCTCCTCCCTGCAGGGATGAGGATTACAGTGCTTGGGTGAGTTTTGGTGAGTGGCTGATTGGTTGTTTAGTTTGGTTGTTTGGTTATTCTGTTTAATTCATATTTTTTTCTTCTTGCCATGCAATATGCAAAAAACAAAAAAAAGATCTAAATATCATCAGTTACCATTTAAACTCTATATTAAGTGGTTATTTTACTGATTGATTGATTGATTGATGGATTGATTGATTGAGTGAGTAAGTTATGGTGGGTGATTGATTGTTAGTTGGTTGATTGATTGGATGGCTGGTTGATTAGTTCGTTGGTTGTTTGGCTGATTGATCAATTGATTGATCGATCGATCGATGGATTGATTGGTTGATTGATTTAGGGAGTGTGTGAGTGAGGTATGGTGTGTGATTGATTGATTGTTGGTTGGTCGTCTGGTGGATTAAGTGTGTGGGTGATTAAGTGAGTTTTGCTGGCTGGTTTGTTTGTTGGTTGATTGATTTAGCGTGTGGGTGGATTGGTAGGTGGTTGATTGATTGACTGGTTGTTTAGTGAAGCAGCGACTGACAGTGGTTAGTGGTTGGAATAGTAGTGTTGTTTTTTTCACAAACAATTTGAAATGACGCTGGAAAATTGTGCCTCCATGTTGTGTAAAAAAAAATTTAAAAAGACACCCCAAACCACTTTGATTTTGGAATCTTTTTTTAACTGAAAACCAATGGTAAACGAAAATTTTTTTATGATGCTCCCGGGGGTTAAAAAATTTATTGTTTGGGTTGCTTTATTTAAATCCCCTGAAAAAAGTCCTTCCGTTTCATTTAATACATTTCAAAAAAGGTTTGCCAAAAATATTTATTTTCCCGGGAAACAGACATTAACTCAAAACTAAAAGTTGATAATTAAAGCAAAGATCCCGATTGAACCCAAGGAGAACGCCATTGATTTTCATTGGCAAAATTAAAAGAGTCGTTAATCTTAAAAAATATTTCGTGCATTTTATCACATTTCATGAACCCTTTTGGTTTTGACTTTTTCGGTGTGGTTTTCACAATTAAAACCAACAATTTTTAAGGAAAGTCGCACTAATTTGGAAA